>JAVDBV010085603.1:0-16819 GCA_032619315.1 Piper longum | reverse complement strand
ATATATAGATATATATAGGAATGATAGGGTGAGAATTCGAGAACTTAGGAGCCTAATTCTAGTGTGTTAGATAAAAATTAAATTTGATAATTCCAAAATAAATACATATTCACCGTTGATCTAAATCAAATAGTTTTAAAATGGGTTCTTAAATTCTCAAGTTCTCACCCTATTTTATATATATATATATATATATATATATATAATTCTTTGACTATGATTTGTAGTTTATTTATTGTTTGATTTTATTTTATACAAACACAAGGTAATTGATTAATTATCCCAACGAGTGTGCCACAATTTGCAAAGCTGCGGAAATTCAACAATTTCTTTTTATATAAAAAATGAGAGAACTTTATTAGTAATATCAATAGAGAACATAATATGATTATAGATTCATAGCCAAGATTTAATTATTGAATATTTTCTAACGATCTGCTCATTGTCACCAACAATACACAACAGCTTTTATTTTGAAATCTTAGTAGCATTCGTGTTCTTCAGAAGAAAAAAAAAAAGGCCATTATTCATAGAATTAAGAGCTCCATGAATATTGGCGGCCATCAAGGTCTGTGCGGCTTCTGGTTGATATCAAATGTGGTCACCTTGGTCGCAGGGCTTCAAGTGCTCCATAGAGCAAATGTCATCACTTCTAACATGGCATTGGCACCTGTACTTGTCTATGCACGTTCCCCTGCTCAAGTATGCATAACACGCCTTACTGCACCTCTCGTCCGAACATGCCCGGCGAGAAGGAATGCATACGTCACACTCCTTCACCGCTGCCAATATCACCGAGAAATGAGTCAAATAAAAAGAGCTATCTTACCCCAAAGAGCCAGAAAAGAACTTATATACAGTTTTGCGACATCGGTAAGATATCACAATTTATTCTCAAATTTAATATCTACAGGATAGATCTTATTTATCATTAGAAATGGATTATAGAACTTCAACTTCAATTAAAAACTTTTAAAGAGATGACTTAGACTATTAATTTATATTTTAACTTATTAATTTGTATTTTTGGCCGGATATCCCAAAATTTAATATCTACGGGATTTCTAATGATCAAATTATCAAATTTGGTATTCAACTGCATGCCTTGGTGAATTTTTTCTTAGCTACTTGATGATAATATGTCATAATATGCTTCAAATAATGTAACTTGAAAATGGCTTATATGAGATCAATACAAGTGTTGCATACCCTTAACAGGGAACGAGGAATACGCCAAGACGACGACGAAGAGAACAAAAAGCGCGAGACCAGAAAGCTTCATGGTGATGGTCGTAGATGGGGATAATATTCAAGGTTGGTTTTGTTAAGGAATAAAGAGAAGCTGCGTTGATATATATGTATATATATAGAGATCATCTGTCAATGCACCAGCGGTTCAAGACAAACTGTCAAAGTCGTTTTAGTTTATTGCGGTTAATAGCCTCTTCCAAGTCCTGATTAATCACATTGGTTAAAAAAATCCCGATTAATTGTTTTTTGTGAAGGAGAGGTAACCCGCATTGCTATTTTGTTTCATAGCCATCAATTCATAACTGAAATTTTTCTTGCCCACAGACCTAGACATGACGACCAAGTTCAGATCAGGGTTGCATAAATCGGCGATTTAAATCGGATCGGCTGCTTGCCGATCCGATTTTAGGGCCGAACCGGTCGGCCCCATATCGGGTTAAAAATCAACCGATTCAACCCGATTTCGGCCGATTTAAATCGGAATCGGAATTGGGTTGGATCGGGTGGAATCGGTTTTTTTTATCAAATTACCAAAATACCTTTAGAATTATATTTATAAAATTATTTTATCAAGGGTAAAATAGTACTTTTATTTTAAATGACCAAAATGCCTTAGGTATGATATTTATTAAATTAATGTATCAAGGGTAAAATTATAATTTACATTTTAAAACCTAAATCGGAATCGGGCAAAATTGATTTCGCCAGATTCCGCCCGCCGGCGCAATTCTGCCGCCGCGCTTCCGCCCTCCGCCTCCACGCTTCCACCTCCGACCGGGCTTCCTCGACTCTTCGCCGTCCTCCCCTCCAATTGGTGGCTCGCCGACAGCCCCGCAGACAAGATATCGAATCTACCCCGCCGCCGCAATTCCGCTGCCCGCTGCCCTGCTTCCGCCTTTGACGTGCTTCGTCGACTCGTCTCTGACCTCGCCTCCGACTGGTGGCCGGCGAGCAGACTCGAATCTTGCCGCCGCCGACGGTTTGCACCGAGTTTGTAAATTAGAATTTAAAGTTGGAATTTTTTTTTAATTGATGTGCAAATTAATATTTTTTTGAGTTGATTAATGTGTAATTGGATGCAAAAAAAAATTTGCAGCCGTGCAATGTGCAAATTTTTTTTATTCCTATTGTATGCTAATTGATGTTTAATTGGATTTTAAGTGATGCTTAATTAGTTGCTAATATGGAAATTGATGTGCAAATTGCTAATTGTATGCAAATTGATGTGCAATTTTTTTTTCCAGCCGTACAAGGTGCAAAATATTTTGATTTCAACTTATTAATGGTTAATTGTATGCTAATTTATATTTAATTGGATATTAAGTGATATTTAATTAGATGCTAATTGATATTAACCAAATCCGATTCCGATTCCGATTCCGATTCTGATTCTGATTCTGATTCTAATTCCGATTCCAATTCCGATTTGATTCCTAACCGATTCAAAAAAATCGATTCTTGGCCGATTCAGACTGATTCTGATTCCGATTCCGATTCATGCAACCATGGTTCAGATCACTACACTATAAAATTTTATCATTTTACGGTAATTATATTTGAGAGATTAATGTTTAAATATAAATCAACTTAATTGATGTATTATGAAAATTTTTATATCATTCTAATTAATCATCAGGTTGCACGTACGGGTGATGTGAAGATATGTATGCATTAAACACACAGAAAAACCTAAAGGGTGATATAGGAAATTATGAAGAATTTATCATGGATCAATTTAATCACAAAACAGTTTAAATTTATTTTAATTTAAACACAAAAAAATGGCCTTCATCCAAGGTATGTAAATGCGGGGCATCGCGATATCTTCATTTAGTAATGCGGTGACGAGAGAATTCGCTAATCACACATTAATATTAAATTAATTCACTACATTACTTCGCTAATCCCACCACCCTAGCAACATTAATTACACCTGGGGCTTGTTCTAATGCTTGATCCTACTTAAGCTTCACAAATTGATCCATCATTCCTCAAGAACCGAAAAAATCCTCGACATATTTTCTTACTTACTGGATCAAAGATTGTATATATGGCACTATATTAACGAAGATTGCTAAGTTGGCATTTAGGAGCAAAAGAACGGCAAAATCGTCTAGTAATTGATCAAATATATTGATATGCATTCCTATTATATTGATCAAATATAAATTTTATGCGAGCAACAGAAATTCGTTGCACATTTTAATTTCACATCATTCCTCGTTCTCCAAATATTATCCCAAAAGACGACAATCTTAAGAATCATAATCTATATTATGAACAAAATGCTTCTTCTACCATTGCAAGATGCCCTTGACAAAAAGTTCCACTTCCCCACTTTGCAAAATATAAACATCATCAATATTCTACACCACTTGAAAATCATGTCATCAAGTAATAAAGATAAAAAGATCAATATTATGTATAGTCATGAGATTCCTTAAATTATTCACATTTTATATTTAACTGGGGTAAAATGTATACTTAAGTGGGCCTATATTGTAACGACTTGTCATATTACACTATAAAATTAAATATCTCGTAAATTAATTTTTTATTAATTTATCAACATCGTAAATAAACCCATGAAGTAAAACTTTTTTAAAAATGCAAAATAAATTCATATGCAAAAAATTAGGTAAAATTCAAATTCTAAATCAATGTTCAGGATCAATTAAGACTCATAAAATGAACCAAATACTGCTACCAAGCAAATAAACCAGAAATATAATAACAACTAAAATAAGAAAAATCAATAGTTTAATAAAAAAGCCTTACAAGTGTCCCAACTCTAACCCATCCATCCATGATCGCAGCTAAGGAGGTAATTTTGCGTTAATGATAAAAACACTAAGCAATATAATTACAAAAAACAAGTCAATATACTCTAAAATATATTTAATCAAAATTTTTAGTGATTATAAACCAATGTTAAATTTCAATTATGCTGGGAGGGGTGACTGCCTCATTTAACTACAATCTCATATATGCGCACACACACTACGTGACCTACAGCATGTAGTTATCGATATTTGTCATTAACTCACCCTTTTGGTGTCACAATTGCATAATAAATCGTCTTATGTCATTGCACACTCTAACCCCTTTCGGGGATAGGTATTTCATCTTTCAAATAATTTTAAGGGCGCGACATCGTGTTAGATTGAGGTTGTGTTCGGCGCATGGTGGTCGGATCTGAGCTCATGATGATGAATAATACCAATATGGAATATACAATATTTCGAGTAAAATTATATAGACTTGAAATTCAGATGAAAGTACCATAATCGCAACAAGAATCCTAATCTAGAAGTCACAAATAGTTTATATATTAACAAGTATAATTCATTAGTCTAATGCATGAAATGATATGATATACAATACTTAACTAGGTACATTAAAAATAACAATATAATATATCCCACAACAATTAGTTAATCATTTGGTTAATTTCTTATAAATGAACAATAATAATTTAATATTTAATTAATTAACACCGGCTAAATTTATATGGTCACACTAAATCATTAATAACATGCCAACAATTACTTGGACTTGTAAGGATGTCAATATTTATCATATACATTAATAATTAATCATATATAATAGCGAACAAAATATTAAAACGGGTAAACCACTGATAAGCTATCCATTCTAACTTATAAATTAATAATCTAGTTTATACCTAATCAACCATATAAAATAGTTGGGATTGTAAGTCACATGATAACTTATTAATATGACTAAAAATAAATATAATCATATCTATTAATCTGCGCTAAGTATTCATCAGTAATTTATTTATTTAGTACAATTAATTTATCATCCTCCATAGCAAAGAATAACTATAAGTTGATAAATTAACACGAAACAAATTTGATACCCATATAATAGTTGTACTATATATATAATATAATGGAACATCTAATATCAGAATAATTAATTTAAACTGCGTATGAGACATTATATATAATCAATTATTAAACCTTTCCCAAATAAACTTCTAGCCTTAATTTATAAAGTTAATACTGATCTAACGCTAATACATAATTTATTAACTAGTTAATTAATAGCAAACCTGGATTAATTATATCCCAAAAGAATTAATAAGTACTATAATGTTATTACCAACTTATTTAATTATACATGCACCTAACATGATTTTGTTTAAAGTATAATATACAGATTAGCCTAGTGATTCATGCACGAAAAAAAAACACAAACCATACAAACTAGTTTCTTGATTTATTTTTTATCAATTTTTAATTTTTATCATGCATGAATATAGCCAAATGTTGACAATTAATAATTAATTATATTATAATTAGATATTATCAATTAATCAAGCATAATTGTAATGAATAAAATTGAAATGGGATTACCGGATATGTAATCAATATTTAATATAATATCAATATTAATTTACATTCAACATAAGTCATGAATTAACGGTAATAATACTTATCATAATACAAAATAGTAATAATATTAATATTAATTAATATAAATATGGAAATTGATCATATTATTAATAAAATACTAAGCACGATGATTAATTTAATTCACAAAACAATGAGGAGTAGAAAAATAAAATAAAAATAGAATATCAAAAGGAAAAATAGGTATAACTTCTCACTCAAAAATTCATACAACAATTTGAAAGAATAAGAAATCATGCACCCACGTGATTAACATGCACATTGAACAAAAAAAAATAAAAAAAATAAAGAAATGCATGCATGAAGAGGGAAAATAAAGGATGATAAATAAGAGGGAAGATAGAAGAGTTAATGAGAGGGAAGGGAGAAGAGAAGAAGAGGTGACGAGGGTGAAAAACATGAAGACTCACCCAAAAAGATTTTAAAAAGATTTTAATGTGTTAAGTGCCTAGCTCCCAAAGTCTCCTTCATATTATCTAGCGCCGAAAAGTCCTTGTCCACTCAAAAGACCTAGTCTACCCAATCTTCACAAAAACTCTACTACCTAATAACTAAAATGGCTAGCCACACCTAAGCCACCCATAGCACTTATTTGATCGATTGAAAAAGATTAATATTTTTTATTATTTTATTATTTTTTATTTTGTTAATATGAATTAACTAAGTAATATTTTGAAGCTAAAAATTTAATTAAATAATATTTAAGACACATTCCAAGATTTACAAAATCTTAAATAAAATAACCTAGTTATATAGCATGAGTTAATCATTTAAAAACATGACTTAGACTTGTTACTTTTCACTTAGGCGCCAGCTACATTGGATGGTGAGCTTGATTATATTAGATTATATTAGTAGGGGTGTGCCCTACAAAACTTAACTTGAGTTGATAACCATTTTAAAAGGATGATTTAGGCCATCAATATATGCTTAATCCCATCATGAACTAGGATTGGTTGATATAATAATAATAATATATTAATTTTCAATCCTTCTAAAATGCATAATAAGACATTTATTTTTTCATTAAAATTCATTAAAATTTAACTTGATTAATAAGGTTTTATTTCTTTTTATTGAAGCTCAAAATTAATCAATAGTGTCATGTCCCAGGTTGCTATCATTTTTGTGTGGATTAAAAAAAGAACTACACTTATTAAGAATTGTCGAAATGACTGGTATACCCAATATTTTCATCAGGTACAAACTCTGGCGTAGTGGAGTAGACGAGCCAAATTTTGGATGCTCAAAAAGTGTCATATTTTCCGTATCTACTAATTTTATGGCTCATTATCTACTCTTTTTTTATCAATAAAGTGGAAATTAAAAGTTGCACTTTTAAAAAAGTAAAAGATTTAACTAATCAAAATACAATAAAAATAAAAAAATAATTATTTTAGTCTATTATTTTATTCAATTAAAATATATCCTTACAACTGAAATATATCCATAATATATATCAAATCATTATATATAGTATATCTCATTATTTAAAAATCATCATCATCATAATTATCATCATCCATCGACTTCCAAAGAAGAATTGAGGTCAGGAGTTTAATTATTCTCTCATTCTTATAATCTTGTCGCAGGTTATACCAATCCTTAGATCTAATTATTAATATTCTCAAACCAAGTTTTCTTTTAATATAAAATAACAAAATGACATGGTATATTTATTAATAATGGCCTATGAAAGGCGTCTTTGCACATGCCCAAACCTAAGGCAATCTAGGCTCTTTCATTTTTCTCCTTGATTAATACCACCTTTAATTGTGCTCGCATGGTATTGTTGGAGATTTATATAGTGCTCATTATTTAAAGATCAATAAAATTTGCATTTATCTCTCGCATAGGCTCCACATTAGTGCAAGCATCTTGCATTGGCATTGAAAGTTAAGTTGAGAAAAAAGGACTAAGATCAAATAAAAAAGAGACCCATATTCAACCATAACATTCACAATATTATAATCACCAAGAATAGGAACTTTCACACAAGAGTGTGTGTGAGATGTGTTCATTATAACAAAGATAATACACGCTTATAAAAGCCTTGTGGCTGCATCAAGAATGAGTAACATTGCAGGGACGCAAGTCTAGAACGGGAAATGATTTGCGGCATTCGCACTGTGCCTGCTAACGCACTTCCCCTCCCCGCTAAAATATGCGCTACAGTCATGTTTGCACTTCTCATTGCACCACACCTCAAAGGGTTGGCAAATGACACAGTACTTCTTGGTCGTCGTCCTCCCTGTTCATACTAGTAGAAGCCCCGAAAATTGACAGGACTTAGAGAAGGACCCATGTCTCCAAAATGGGATATAGAAGCACATTCTAATGGGTTTTGATCAAACCTCAATAAGCAAAGTGAAGAGACATTAAAGGTCATGACATGACCAGTACAACCTCCACTCTACTCTTCTCTCATCAATCAGTACTGCTGTAAATGGTGGTCGGCATGGCCGACTTCTCGAGGGCCATCACTAATAAACGTTTCAAAGCTGTAGCCGTGGTAACTAATAACCGACACATAACTTTTCTAAAACCGTGGGCTTATCAGGTCATGGCGCTCGTTTGTTCATTTGTGTAAAAACATTAAGTTGATTGTGAAATGCTAAAATATTATTAAAAAATAATTCAACGTATATTTTTAACTCATAAAAATTTGGAAATTCTTCACCTATTTGTACTATTGCACAATGCTATTTTATGTAATAACTATTTTATTAAATTTATTGTGTCCGAGCTTGAGCTGAACCAAGCTATAGACCACTCCCACTCAACTTGTACGAAGGTGAGGCGAGTCGAGTCATTGGTTAGAGTCTTTGCCTCCATTTTTTTTAAAATAAATAAATAAATAAAAATCATAAAGAGGTCATTTATGGATGTTGGGTGGGTACCATTTTGAATCATTTCCACCTCCGCGATAGGCCCTTTTTTTCTCTTCTTTATCTTTCCTTTTTTTCCTTTTTTAAAAGAAATTGACGTTTAAGTGGACTGCATGAAACACATTTAGGTGAATTTCTTGCAAGACATCCACTAAATTAGGTGTAATCTTATATTATCCCTCCTTTTAAAGGATGAAATAGAAGGCGGTGTTAATCAATGACAATGTCCCCCCTCTAACTCAATACTTATTTTTCCAACATAATAACTTATCCTCCTTGCTTTTGGAAGTGTCAAAGCTAAACTATGTATTGTCACCTTTTTATGCAATATATATAACATGGAATATGGATAAGCAGGCTTTTTGGGGACATTGTGCACTGGCTTGATCACATTGTGCGGCCACTCTTTTTCGTATACATTATGTTCTCTGATTATTGACAATAGGAGAGTGGATTAGTAGGGGCTCAACAAGTTCATGTGATTTTGCAGGCCGAGCTAAAATCCCAAATATTCATTTCTGTAGATTATTTCTCATACACTCGAATGATTATTCACTGAAAATATAAGAATACAATTGAGTCAAAACTTTATGATGGAAGGCATTATTTGATTTTGCAGGCTCAATTTGACTACCTCTATGAGAGAATCACCATCTCGTAGTGCGGGGGTATGTGGTGTTATAAATTGACAAAATGTTCAAATCCCACATCGAGAATTTTAGTGATATGGGGGAGTCCTCTCCATATAAAAGGGGCTCCTCCCCCTTTAGTTTAATATATCCCGAAATTGTCATTCTCTTCTTTCATTGATAATTTATTCTTTTTCTCTTTTTGTAATTTTATCACGTGGACCAATGTGTCCCTTTTAATTCATGTCCACTTAAAAACCAATTCCTACACAGAATTTCATCGGACAAGTAACTTTAATAGCATAATAATTAACACGACAATAACTATTAAATAGACATAAAAAAGATATTCTTAAAGCATCACCATCACTTGTTTTAGCCGAATTTTCTCCACTTCTAACACACTTAAGCATCCATACATGTCCTTTCTAACACACTTAAGCATCCATACATGTCCTCTGCACATTTTTCTTCACCACAAATCCCATCATATCCCACATTCATATTTGCATTGACTAGGTACATCCGGGTATTTTCAAAGTAGATTGCCCATTACATCCTCTACCTGCAGCTTTCAGTTCTTAAGAACTCTATTTTTAACTAATTTGCATCAGGTAGTTTAAAGTGTTAGGTACCCCTGAGCTCTGATACAACTGTTGGGCCCTTTGGGCCTCAAACTAAGATCTGGGCCCTCAAAAGAAGACTTGTAATAGGTGTCGCATATCTCTCTTAATCTAAAATTAACTTAAAGAATAAAGCTTTATCATTAGCCTTTATATAAGATACCAACGTCTTCTACGACCGATGTGTTATAAACCCAACAACTTTCTTTCACATAAGGGGCATTTTCGAAACCATCATTGTCTGATGAACTCCCTTTATCAGATCCACTCACCCACTTGCTAAACTCCCCTTTATCAGATCCACCCACCTATAATCAGCGTAGGCAATACCAAATCTCTCATGATCTCGTAAACTCCCTTCAAAACATCAGGTGGAACAAATTCCTACAATCTGGCTAACACCAAATCTTTCATAATCGTAATCTCACTTTGATACCACTTGTTAGGTACCTTTGGGTTCTGTTAAGTAGTACTGGCTCTGATATCATTGTTGGGCCTTTTAAGCCCTCAAAAAAAGACTTGTAATATGTGTCACAGACCTCTTTTAATCTAAAAGTTAATTTAAGAATAAGGCTTTTACATTAGCCTATATAAAAGACAACAATGTCTTCTACGACCGATGTGAGATCTATATCTTACCTTCGAACAGATGAATCTGCAATATTTTATGCCATTGATCTCTGCATTATTTGCATCTGAAATTGCCGATTCATTCATCTCAATGCCTACAACCTGGCATGCATGAAAGGAAATTACAGAACTACGTTTTAGTAGCTTACAGAAAGTGAACTATCATACAGCAAGTGAGAGATTAAATTTTTTTACTGTCACACCATGCCAGCACGATGAGCCAAACTTAGGCCAATAGTCCCCGTACCACAATATATGTCAAAGAGCAAAGTATCAGGATCAAGATCGGCCCAATCACCCGCAAGCGAGTACAATTTCTCTGCAGCATGGGTATTCACCTAAAGAATTGTGATTTATGAGTCATTGACACAATGACAGAAGAACAAAAAAGAAAATAAAATAAAAATCAAAGACCAACTGACAAGATATGCAAACCTGGAAAAATGCAGTAGATGATATACTGAAACGTAGGCCACTTATCTAATCATGAATTCTCGCTTCTTTATCGCCTTCATCTGTAGTTCCAGAAAATTGTCTGCATTTGGAAGCGGTTGAGTAAAAAGAGGACAATCAGAAGGGGCTGCATTTGATATGCCTTTGTGATCCTGTAAAAAAGGAAAAAATATGCTAATTTATAAGGTTTTGAATTAGCTATATTGTTCTAACATATCAAGATCATGCTATGCAACAATGAGATATACGTTTGTTGCTTTCCACCTAAACCATCACGTCTCTCTGCCACGAGTTTCAACACACTGGCAAATACATGCTTATGTAACACAGTAAAAAGATCCAGTAATTATAGTAATTGTTAATTGTTAATAACAACCTGAACCACCACCGCAGAGAATGGCAAAGGAGGCGTGCATGAAGAAGCACCTTAAACAAAAGCTTGACCCATTTTCTAAAACTCAAGCTTTACCGTTTCAGAGTCAGCATCCGTAGAACATACCTGCAGTCCATTCCAAATAATTATCTTTAAGATGAAAGGCTTTAACATGTTCCCCGTCTACAAAAGTGATCACACTATTTGTGCAGCATGGTCAATATTTTGAGAAGTCATTTCCTTATGAGGGTTTCTTCCTTCTTGAACCTAATCACAAACAAATCCAGACCTGATTAAAAAGAAACATAGACAGCGGCAATCCACTAATTATCAACATACCAAGCACAAAACTATTCCAAGTGATTGCACTAAAAATGTAATAAGGAATCTTTTGCTCAATGAATCTGACTGTTAACTGCCGCCAAATTCCAGTGTTATTAAGTCTATTCCATACCGGAAATTTTGAAGATTGCAGAAATTTTTGAAATATTAAAGCATATTTACATGCGACACTTGAGACATTTGGGCAATTCACAGGTTCTTCAACCATTGCCATGCCCTCCCTGAATGGTGGGATTAATTATTAGATGGAAGAGTGAGACAGGGAGATAGATACGACATAAATATGTGTTGCTAATCCAAAAATTCAATCAAAATTAAGTTTTAAATACCAGAACCATACCAGGAATTAAATTGGAAATAGAGGAAAAATGAACAAACCTAAAATTGCCAAGCATGAAACCCACAGTGCGCTTTCCATCAAATTAGTATCCAACTGAAAATTCGCACTTGTTGTGATACCCATTCACTAATGGTGATTCAAGTATGCCCTCTAGTTTGCATGGAAGGCCACCTGCCAGTATACGATGGAATTAATTTTTATGCAACATTGATATACAAGAAACGTTTTCAGTATACATATTTTCTTTTTCTAACTTGAAAATTATCTCTCGTTCATGGATAGAACGTTATTTACCATGATAGCTGCCATCAGAAGCCCTTTTACCTTAACTCAATTATTGGGTCGTGAAACTCATAGAGGGATCTTACGACATTGATGATTTCACGAGTAACGAGTACAACACATAATAGCATCTGACTCACCTATCTCCCTTGATTTCCCAATCCATTCAGGCAATGGGCAGCTATCAGGACAAGCCTTACGCACGTTTCTTGTCTGTAATAGTAACTAAACATAATTAGTAAAAGTAAAACATGATCTTTAGTTGACTATGATAGGGTTATAGTATTTGTTTTCATGTAAGAAGATATAGAAAATTCGTACTAGTCACTTTAGTGTTTGAGATAAGGTTTTCTTGTGCTCCAATTGATCAGTATATGACGTGTGCGAGAGGAGCCACCACCTCATCGGTGGTTTTCATTATCAGTGTACCCACCTTTATCATCTGCTCCTTCAACATTCTCCACTGATGGCTCACCAAGTGAGTTGTCATCACCAGCTTCATTATCAGATACTTGAGAAGAAGGACCCTCCAAATGATTTTTCTTCGCAAATGATCTAGGAAGAACATTTGCAACCTTAATCTTCTTGTTTCCAATTGACTTTCCATTAAGCTCCTAGCTCATATGAGCAAAACTTGATCAATATATTTTTAAAAATGCTACTAAAAATACAAAAAAAAAAAATTGAAGACGGGTCACAGGTGGGCGCATAAATAATTACCTGGGTAGCATCCTCAACATGTTCAAAGGTTTCAAAAGACACAAAGCCAACAATCATTTCCTTCTTTTTCTTTGCTGTCTTATAGGTAATTCCCTGACAAAACACAAATCATTTAGCTTCATAGATACACCTCCTAAAAAAAAAACACACATTACCGTGCTTATTGAAGACAAAACCACGTCAGATGAATTAATAAGTTCCCTGACAAACACCATTTATTATGAAGAACTTCAAACACTTCCGCTAACAAGTCTTGGCTTTACTAACAACCAACGTTGAACAACCAAAGACACAAACTTTCAAAGGAATAAGCTTCAACAAACAACATAACACAAATATTTCCAATCACAACAACAAGATCACGCTTTGTAAATTTCAACTAGTAATCAAGTTTAGAGGGGTAACAAACCTGAGTGGTGAGGAAGCTCGAGGTTTTCGGAAAGCCACTCCCTCGGCAAATTGACAAGGCACTTCTCCATGGCCACCACCCCCTTCCCATTTCCCTCCCCGAGTGACTCCGGGGGAACCAGGTCCTCCCTCGCATCATCCACCTCCTCCGCCGCAGCCTCCTCCACCTCCGACTCCCGGAGCCGTGTATATATATATATATATACACACACACTTCCACTTGTAGAAAAGAGTTTTTATAAATCGTTGAAATATACAACTTCTGGCAGGTTTACAATATATGTGTTTCAAGCAGTAATAGTGGACCAAGGTTTAGGGTTCATTCTGGGGCAGACTACGTTTTCATGTACGGTTTGATCTTCGTCCACAAGGCAAATTTTCATGTACGTTCGTGAACCAGGTTATTCAATGAATCCGCTGGCCGGCCAAGATGGTACTGCTTACTGATAAGAAAACCATCCATGGTGGCTCCCCTGGTGGTGACTGTAAACAGGTAGTTGCAAGTGCGGTTAATAAGCGACCTGCAGGTGCAACTCCTTTGAGTAACAGCCATGGTGGCCGTCCGGGCCTCGAAGTCGACGAAGGCAGAATCGACGGCGATGTCATGGCGGTGGCAGTGGCTTACACGGTGGTGGCGACAGCCGTGATCAGTTTGGTTCGATGATCGAAGTGGTGGTAGAGATGGTTGCCCTTAGGTGGTGTGGCTAAAGTACATTAAAATGTAAGATTGATGCTAAACAAATTTGTGGTTATTTATTAAACGAGTCCTTAGTTTTTTTAATTTTGATATAAGTATATATATATATTGAAAGGCTACCACTCTTACTATTGCAGATGACCATCCTATGAAATCTTAAAAATTATTAGTTAGAATACTCCAAGATCTTGAATATCAAATACGTTCATAATTTTAGATTTCATAATGTACATAATACGTGTGATAGTCTGATCTAATTAATATAATTTGATAGTCTCACTCATTTCTTCGTAATATTTGAAACGCCATCCTTGTTAATATAAGATCACACTCTACTAAATTTTGAATATAAGACTAATTAATTGGATTAATTGATTAAGATATCTTACATTTCACTCACTTTAAATAAGTGTCGTCCTTTGAATTCATTTCATGCTCATTTCACTTACTTTAAGGGAATGGCGTCCCTCAAATTCCTTTCATGGCTCATGAGCTTTATTAATCTATGTCTAGCTAAATTGTCATCATCCAGCATTGTCCCAAGTTAGGCTTCAATTCCACATGTAATAATTTAACTTAGTTAGTGCAAATTGATGAAGTTACTCATCTCTTCAATACATGGGACTAACTATGAATGATTTTACATCAATAATAATTTAAATTAATTGGTAAATTGGTGTGATTGACTGAATTATTATTTATTATTAGAATTGTTATATGCAATGTTGAACGATTATTTTTTATAATATTAATAATTTAATGATATTTAATTATAATTATTATATGTAAGTTTTAATTAGTAAAACATATCATCCACTGACCGCGATTTCTACAATATGTTCTTTGTCAAGAACATGATCCTTGAATACATGCAATGACACTAGCATTTTATAACAAATATTGTGCTTACATTGATGATTGTCGTCGTCACCAATATCAAAGTGGAACATGGACCCACTTAGATTTTCCTTGACAATATATCAATTTCATGAATAATATTTAAACTAAAAATCTAATAACTTGCAAAATATTTAATTAATGTGTGTTTATGTGTATAATTATTAACATGATTTACTAACTCTTGTTAAATATTTATAATTCTATTTTATATGTAGCGGTCAATTTTCAAATATCTCCTATATTTATAGATATTTGCACAAGGAAGAGCAGACACGAGGCATCCTTGGTGACAAACTTTGGTTCTAAGTAGGCTGCTCATGAGGCAAACCGAGTCGAGTTTTACACAACTCAAGTTTGGCTTGTTTGGTTTTGCGTTCAAGTTGAACTAAAAAACATTCGAGTCGATTCGAGATCAAAATCAAACTAGTTTTATTCGTATTTATTTATATTCTTTTTTATAGCATTCATACTAAAATTTAATGTATAATTAAAATATCTCAACTTTGTCATAATTATTAATAAAAAATTATTTAATAATTCATAAATTTATTATCATATAATTATATTTTATAATTTGATTATATTTATATAAAAAATTAAATAAATATAATAAAAATATTATTTCTCATATGAAATATCGAACTTTCAATTAAATTGAAGTCGGGACTCACTTGTTTAATGTCAAGTTAAGTTCGGTCGGGGTTGGGAGTCTTTTCAAGTTATTATCAAGCCGAATCGAATTTAATCATCGGTGCAAAGTGCATTGGCGAGTGGGCAGAGCCCATGTTGGCGCCACCCAACTGGCCGCGTGCTGCTACAGTAGTAGCCCTTCGGGCCATACCCTTGTGTTCGCACATATTTATTTGATCATGTGAATAAATTATAGGGGCGGTATTTAATTATTAACGGGGATGATTTCCTGTAAATTACAAAGGAATTGGTCATACGGTTCCAAAACTGCCGGAGGAAGAATTGCCAGAAGAAGAGGTAGACGTTGTTTTACAACTGTCGGAGGAAATTTCTCACCGAGGAATTATCCCAATTCTATAAAAATCGGGTGTTTCTGCTGGAGAAGGGGGGGAGAAAATTTTTAGAGAAAAGAAAAGACTTGTGTTTGCTAATAGAGAGAAGACGCCATAGCTATAGAAGAAGGAACAAGGTTTCATCTCCCCCGTCTCCCACATGAAGAAAATGATGCAGCCATGAAGAAAGGAATAAAGCTTGTGCCTTTTTGAGTCCATTGTGGAGCCCTACTTCACTAGACGCTGCTGCCGGAGAGTCAAAGTCACTGTAAGATCGTCATCTTTATTTTTTCCTTTGCAGATAAAAACAGGAACAAAGCAGCCAAAGACGGAATTCAAGGATTTATTCCGACCAACGCCGGTCGTCCCAGGCCCCGACGTGGTGCCCGAAGTGAAGAAGGAAGAGTAAACTTCCAACCAAAACTGAGGATCGCCGGAGATCGTCGTCGTCGTCGCCGGAATCCTGTCAAAGAGCTGCTGGCCGGAGAAGAGGAAGAAAGCAGAGCAGTAAGAGGCCGACGTTGTCGATTTCTTTCCCAACAACGCCGGTCGTTCCCGGTGCCAACGTGGTCTCAAAAGTGAGACTTGAGAAGTGATCTACAAACCCAAATTGAGCTTCACCAGATATCGCAGCCGCAATCGCCGGAAAGAAGCCAAGAAGAGGCCCATCCGACAAGGGTGAAGACAGAAAACAGAGCAGCGAAGGAAGGAGTTCCTGGATTTTTTTCGTCCAACGCCGGTCGTCCCAGGCCCAGACGTGGTGCCCGAAGTGAAGAAGGGAGAGTAAGCTTCCAACCCAAACCGAGGATCGCCGGAGTTCGT
>JAVDBV010085602.1:0-17221 GCA_032619315.1 Piper longum | reverse complement strand
AACACAAGAGTACATAATTAAATACAAATGAATAATAACATACACATAATGAATACATAAATAAATAATTAATTAATTAATTAATTAATTAATAAAATTTAGTAACCATAATAAGACTGATATTGATAAGTAAATATAATATTAATAACAACAAACAATCATGTAAACATTCATTTTATATGATAAACATATAAATAAAAATAAAGAAATAATAATAAATAAATAAATAATTAAATAAAATAATAATTAAAGAAAATTCATCATAACTAGCAATCATGTTAAACAATGTGAATATGAATCTAAACTAATGTACTAGTTCTCGAATTACCGAAAACGGTGCAAGAACGAACGAAAACGGGCTTAAATTAAGCTGAATCGGACCGAACGAAGCTGAACGAGACCAACCCGAATGGCCTGAACCAACACGGGCTGGAAAATGGGTTGGGTTGGCTGGGAGGGTCGTGGACTCGGTCGCGGACTGGCGGACTCAGTCGTGGGCTGGCGGACGTGATCGCGAACAGGCAGACACGGACGCGGGTAAACGGGCTGGACGGGGGCAGCAGTGCCCGTCGCCGGAAAACGCCGGCGGCGGCGCGGCTGGTGGCGCCGTCGGTTGTTATCGAAAGAGGGGACGACGGGGACGGTGATGGCGGTGACGGTCGGAGGAGTCCGGCCACTGGTTAGCCAAAAATCGGCCGGAAACAGGCGGTGGCGCCGCCGGGTGCGGCGACGTTGCCGGCGGCGATCGCGGCCGTGGTGGTCGTCGTGGGTTGTCTCAAAATGTAGATCTTGGTGAGGGGAATCTGTGTGGGTGGTTGGGTCGGCCGATGGTGGCTCGCCGGCGCCGGAAAATGGTTCGAAAGGGTGGCGGCGGCGGTGGAAAACGTCACTGAAAACACCGTCGCCGGCGGCTATTGCGGCGGCTCCGGTGCTGATGGTGGGTACGAACTGATAGCTGGTGGCGAGGTGGTCACCGTCGTACCGAGGGTGTGGCCGGAGGTGGGCTGGGGTGTCGCCGGCGGCGAGTCGAAGTGGCAGCGGCGTAAAAGTGAAAATTTCAAAATCATGGAAACCCTGGAAATCAATAGGTGAAGATAATGGTGAGTGGTCGGCTCCGATCTTGCCACGTGGCATGATCTGGATGCCTGACAACTCATGGCCTAGTGGGGCCCACCTATGGGTACACGCACTATAAATATGGTGGCAAGTTCAGATCGAGATCGTCCGAACTCGAAACCGACTCGAGTCCTGAAATTGACTCTATAGGAGGGTATCGAGGTAAGAAGACTAAATGGGCCTCAAACACTGAACTCAATCAAACTGGGCCCACAGGGCATAAATCGAGTGAACTAAAATTTCTATGATGCATGCAAATGATGTACCCAAAAAAATCCCAAACGGATACTAAACGTCATAACGGGCTAAATCTAGGCCTAAAATCCTGTCTAATACATAAAAACAAATCAGTATACCTCAGTATACACTAATAACTCATGATCTCATAATTTGCATGTCGGGCATACTCAGCCTCCATAACATGTTCACACGGCCATTTAGGCCCATACTCATAATCTGAAACTAGTTTGGCTCGATCTCGCTCGAACGAACTCGATACTAACCCGAATAGGGCAAAACTCAAATCGGGTAAAACCCTAACCCAAAAATGGGGTTTTACAGAATATATAACATTTCAAATAATTATATGGACCTAGAATTGTGATGAGACACCCACAACTATGACACACGATCATAATATGAATGAAACTTCTCGAAAGTCTTCCCTTTGTGAGCCAAATGTGCTCACAAACTATCAAGTCGATATTTTATTTACCATCAACCGAATTTTCCTTTATATAGAAGAATGAGTGTGGAATTCAAGAAGACACTACATTAAACTTTTATAGAAAAGAATGTAATCACACATAAATATATTAAATACCAACTATTTGTGTGATAACAAAGAGTCAAAAAAACTGACTATTGAATGAGTGTCAAATTGCACTCACGATTCCCAATCCCAAAAATTTAATAAATAAAACTTGTTTAAAATTAACCATAAATACCATTATACGGTACTCTAAAGGTTATAACTGATAATTTATGATAATTATTTTTAAGAATTAAATTAATTAAATAGTATTTATGGTTCGTTCTAAGATTTATAAAACCATAAAGAAAATAACCTAATTAATTTTTTTCGGGGTTTTACATAAAGACTGCAAGCAATCTTTTCAAAGTTTTTTGAATACCCTCATGAGTCCCATCATGAAACTCTTTCAGAATAATGGTCGTGACATCCATTTGAGAATTCAAATAAATTCTATTATTGTAGAAGAGACTATCATCTTTCAGTGACCAATTGGGGACAACTTGTTGTCAACACACTGCTGTCGCAGATTTGTTATTTGCACATTTCTGGTATAAGCATGTTTAATCACCTCTAACCATCTTAGTATATCCACTAAAATTGTTTCTAGGAAGATGGAGTCTCGAACCATTGTCAAGTTGTCAGCTTTTTCAAACAATTCCCTTTCATTTTGTCTAGACAATGCATCATCTACCTTGTATTATTTTATCGGCTTGTATTCAATGACAAAATCATATCCTAAGAGCTTCACTAGCCAACTTTGTTGTGCTACTGTGTGGATTTTCGGATCCCATAAAAAACTTGAGGTTTGAGTATCCGTTCGAACTATCCTTCCCAAAAGGTAGTGATGCCACTTTCGAACAGCTATACTAGGGCCATTATCTCCCTCTCATACGTAAATAACAATAAATTCTTTCCACGCAAAGCCCTATTGAAAAGACACTGGATGATTTCGTTGCATCCAAACAGCACCTAGTCCCACTCCACTCGCATCGCACTTAACGACAAATGGAATGGTAAAGTTAGGCAAAACAAGGACAGGAACAGCCTTGAGAGCCTGTTTCAAATTAATGAAAGAGTCTTCTGGTAGTCGATCCCAATGATAAGAGTCCCTCTTAAGTAAATCAGATAATGGAGTAGCAATATTAGCAAAACCCTTGATAAACTTTCTGTAATACCCTACTAATCCCAAGAAAGCCCTTACACTTTTCATTGACTTTGGTGTCAGCCAGTTCACAATGGCTGATATTTTTTCCTTGTCAGCACTGATTCCATCTAAAGAAATAACATGACCCAAATATTGAATTTGATGTAACCCAAAAGAACACTTATTCTTCGTTGCATATAACTCATGTAATAGTAACTCTTCCAAGGTCAACTCAGTATGGTGTAGGTGCTCTTTCCAGCTTTTGCTGTAAATAAGAATATCATTAAAGAAAACTAATATAAATTTTCTAAGATATGGAGCAAATACCTCATTCATTAAAGCTTGAAATGTTGAGGGTGCATTAGATAACCCAAAGGGCATGACTTTAAATTCATAGTGAACATGATGGGTGCGAAAAGCTATTTTATGTACATCAATTCTATGCATTCTTATTTGATGATATCTGTAACGACTCGGCCCAAAGTGCAACGTAATTGGCCTACATTATTTCTTTAAAATGGTTAACCCAAGTTAAAGATTTATAGTCCATTCCCACTTATAAACAGGATCTTAGCCCGGTAGGTATTAGACGTGGGACTAAAGTAAGGGATCTCACAATCCACCCACCTTAGGAAATTTCGTCCCGGAAATTCCTACACTTGGCCCGTTACTAGCCCCAACCCACGACCTTTTGGTCCATGACCGGCAGCCTAGCCAACGTCCCTAGTCCAACCCACCATCTAATACAGAACTAGATTGGCTTTCATACCATTTGTATTGACCAGCCAAAAATGAAATATCGTGGGCCTAACTAGCTTGGGTGTTACTCAAAAATATAAATAACCAGGCCTGTAACGACCCACCCTAACCGAACCGGGTGTTACTTAAAATGGTGAATGAACAAATAAGTCTAGAATTTATAACTTATCAAAATAACTCATGTTTCATACGACAATATATAAAATAACCGTCCCACAGTCTCGGACCATTTCCCATAGCCACATTTATAACACAAGAGAATAACAAGGAGGACCACTTATTATCCGCTCGCCAGACCTGAGTCGGTGAAAGAACTGCCCAGTAGTCTTTTATTCTTTGGTCCAACACTACTAACCTGCGGAGGCAATTCCGCGTTAGTGATTAAAACACTAAGCCGTATAATTAAATAAGACAAATCAATAAAAACCCATCAATATCTTTCAGTTCAGTCTGAGATTATGCGCTGTCGGGTTCATTCTGACATGTCCGTTATTGGCTATCAGGTCCATTCTGACATGTCCGCATTGTCTATCAGGTCCATTCTGATATGTCAATTTGATAGCCCACAAGCTCTGAATGGACATGTCAAAATGGACCTGATAGCCATAAGCTCTAAATGGACATCTCAGAATGGGCCTGACATCCCATAATCTCATAGTGGACATGTCAGAATAGACCTGACAATGCATAACCTCATAATGGACATGTCAGAATGGACCTGACAGCTAGTACGGCACATGTTAGAATGGACCTAACAGCCAATGACGGACATGTCAGAATGGACCTGACAGCCCAATAATGTCAGAATGGATCTGACAGCCCAATAATGTCAAATTAGACCTGGCAGCTAGACATGTCAGAAAGGACTTGACAGCCAGTAAGGGACATGTCAGAATGGACCTGACAGCCAATAACAGACATGTTAGAATGGACCTGACAACCCAATAATGTTAGAATGGATCTGACAGCCCAATAACGTCAAAATGGACCTGGCAGTTGGACATGTCAAAATAGACCTAACAGCTAGTAACTAACATGTCATAATGAACCTGACAGCCAATAACGAACATGTCAAAATGAACCTTACAGTTAGTAGCGGACATGTCAGAATGGACCTGACAGTCCAATAATGTCAGAATAACCTGATAGCCCAATAATGTTAGAATGGAAGTGACAGCCCAATAATGTCAGAATGTACCTGACAGCCAATAATGTCAGAATGTGTAACGACCCACTATTTCTCACAAAATTGTAGGCCTTGCTGGCTATGTGTTACTCAAAATTTAACAACCAACCCTATAAGGACCAGCCCTAACTAGACCGGGTGTTACTTAAAATGTTACATGAATAATATTAAAGCAAATAAGTCTTGCGTTTCTAACTTATCAAAATAACTTATGTCTCATATGACAATGTATGAAATAATTATCCCACAGTTTTGGACCGTTTCCCATAGCCACATTTATAACACAAGAGAGTAAAAAGGAAGTCCACTTATTATCCATTTGCGACCTGAGTTGGTAGAAGAACCACCCAATCGTCTCTTAGTCTTTAGTTCTAGCTGCTAATGTGCGCAGGCTATTCCGCATTAGTGATTAAAACATTAAGCCGTATAATTAAATAAAACAAGTCCATAAACTCCCAATCATTATCTATATTATTGGTTGTTGGGACCATTCCAATATGTTTATTTATTGGCTGATGGTTTAGTCCACCATGTCCATTAGTTGGCTGATGGGTTCGTCCACCATGTCCATCTATTGGCTGATGGGTCAGTCCATCATGTCCATTACCGGCTGGCGAGTCCAATCCGCAATGTTTGTTATTGGCTAGTGAGTCCAATCCACAATGTCCATAATTGGCTGGCGAGTCTAATCCGCCATGTCCAATTTATTGGCTGATGGGTCAGTCCACCATGTCCATTACTGGCTAACGAGTCCAATCCGTCATGTCCATTAGCGGCTGGTGAGTCCAATCCACCATGTCCGTAATTGGCTGGCGAGTCCAATCTACCATGTCTAATTTATTGTATTATGGGCTGTGAGGTCTATTCTGACATGTCCATTATTATTTTATGAAGGGCGCAACCCGTGTTAAACTAAGTCAATTCCTTGACCCCAGTTGCAATCGGTGCATGGTGGTCAAATCTAGGCTTAGGCCGACCAGGCTGTCCGCAAGGGAAAGTACAACATTTTAAATAATTATATGGACCTAGTTAGCTTGTACGTAATCCCGTAACTGCGTCCAACGATCCTAATCTGAACAAGGAATTAATTAAATTTTGACAATATATAATATGCCTCATTAAATAATTTATTTATGAACTAGAATTAATTATTATTTTTGTCATTGACCTAGCACCTAGAGTAACACCAACTTCTAAAGCACCATACCGCATGGCTCCAGTTGAATTCAAAGAGTTAAAGAGTCAACTGGAAGAGTTGTTGCAAGCAGGTTTCATCTGGCCAAGTACTTCACCGTGGGGAGCCCCTATTCTTTTTGTAAAGAAGAAGGATGGCTCACTTCGACTATGTATTGACTATCGCTAGCTCCATCAAGTGACAGTCAAGAATCGGTACCCCTTACCGAGGATTGATAACTTATTTGATCAGCTGAAAACAGCCAGAGTATTTTCTAAAATAGACTTGAGGTCTAGATATCACCAACTGCGAGTAAAATAATCAGATATACAGAAAATGACTTTCTGAACTCGGTATGGGCATTATGAGTTTCTGATCATGCCATTTGGTCTAACAAATGCACCAGTGGCCTTTATGTCACTTATGAACACGGTATTCCATGCATACTTGTAAAGACCCGAGAAAAATAAGAATAATAATAATAATAATAATAATAATAATAATAATAATAACATTTGACGCAGTGGGATCGAACGTGGGAAATTTTAACTTTTCCATTTAAATGAATTGTTGTTAGCTGGTTAAGTATGATTTACCCATTTAACAAGTTAAGTGAACCATACTATATACCCATTTAACCGGTTAAGTGAACCAGACTATTTAACCATTTAAACCAGTTAAGTGAACCGTATCAATTACCCATTTACCCGGCTAAGGGAAACACAGGTGAAGTGTGTTTTCACATACCCTAGCCAGTCATTTCATTATATAAGGAGAATGGGAGGGCGTCATTCTCATGATTTCCTTCGACAGACGCCGGCTTCCTCCTTGCTCGGGTAATTTTCCTCCTCTTCTTTTTCTAAGCTTTCATGCATACATATATCGGAATTAAAAAATAAACTTGATAATCATGGAATTAAAGTTTTAAATCAATAATAAAAATTAATCACCACCGGAATAGTACCACAGATGATCTCCTTGCCGGGGATCATGGCGATGAACGATCCAGTATGGGAGGACGACCCTCGTGGTCGACCAGTCATGACCGATTGTCCCCGGAGATGGAGGCCGGCCTGAATTAGCGGCGGCGAAAATATGGCAAAAACAGGGGATGGTGGTTGAGGAAGAAATCCGGTCGGCGTGGGCAGCAATCAGAGTCCAATCCGGTCAGGAAGGATCTCTCGAGGGTTGAGAGTACCTAAGCAACCATCTGATAGGGGCGGCGAAGCTCGCCAGTGGCGGAATCGGCGACACAAGAAGTGGCGGCGGAATGTGGCTGGAGATGGTCGAGAAGGAATATTCACAGCATGGTGGAGCTAGTCGAAGTCGGTCGACGGCGGTCGTTGACGGTTGGCGGCGGCCAGAGGCGAACGGAACTCAATGGACGATCGTGAACGGAATGATGACTTCGGGCTATGATTATGGGCAAAATACGATAGGAGTGGCCAAAGGTCCTGGTCGGGGTTGAAGTTGGTGCGGAGGTGAGTTGATTGATGGTGGTGGCTTGGACGACGGTGGTTTGCGGTCGATGTACAGTCCGTCAGAAAACACCCCAATTTACAGCTGTTTTGGAGAAGGAATTGGGGAAGAAGATGGCAGTTTGGTAAATATGGGTTGACTCGATACGGTTCGAGTTAGAACATGATATTAACTCATAATAAAACCTTAAAAATAATTAATCTAATGGGTTACGGGTTAATAGGCTAAACTAATAAATTATTATACAAAATTACCATAATTAATAAAATACGGTCATAATAAATGGTTAATGATTAATCGGCTTATTACAAATGATTAAATTAAATAAGGAAGGGTTGAACCTTATTGAATTAAATAAGTTACAAATAATTGTATTAGTGATATCCTTAAATTAGGATAATACAAATCAGTTAGGGAATATACCAATAATAGTAATTAATTATTGTTTATAAATTAATAATAATTTTATTAATTGTCAAGTGAGAATTGTAATGGGGATAATTAATTTAAAATGCTAAGAAGGACTTAAATGATTATGTCACATGAATAATTAATTATATCACTAGAATTGTTGAAAAATTAAATATTTAATGTGGCATATTATATATTGACAAAATTTAATAGTTATATTAGTCATGTAGTTGCACGCATTTTCTATGTGAATAAATTATACTTATGTATAATTTTATGTTCTCATTCATATTAAGATCATGGTCGCAGTGTGATATTATCTACAAACCAGGTCCGTATAATTATCGAAATGTTGTATATTCCCTTGTGACCGCCCTGGTCGGCCTGGCCCAAATTCTACCATCATGCACCGTGTGCAACCGGGCTCAAAGAATTGACTCAGTCTGACATAATAAATGGAGTGTAGCGGAATGCCTCCCTGCATGATAATAAATTGAGTGTAGCAGAATGCCTCCCCGCATGATAATAAATGGAGTGTAGCAGAATGCCTCCCTGCATAATCATAAATGGAGTGTAACGGAATGCCTCCCCGCATGATAATAAATGGAGTGTAGCGGAATGCCTCCCCGCATAATAATAATAGGAGTGTAGTGGAATTCCTCCCGCATAATAATAATAGTAGGAGTGTAGCAGAGTGCCTCCCCGCATAATAAAAAGACTTTGGAATAGGGAGTGTAGGTACTGGCATAGATTGAGAGCGGGGTTGGTGGATCTTTTCCCAACCAAGATTCAGAGAAAACTATAATGCATTGGACTCCCTTTTTATTTATTTGAGTTATAAATGTAGCTATGGGAAACGGTCTAAGACTGTAAGATAATTCTTATTATGTCTTGTTTAAAGCATAGTTTACTTTGAATGAGTTATACTTATGGTTAGATTTTTAAGTAACACCCAGCCAGCTAGGCCACACTATTGTGAAAAATAGCGGGTCGTTACAATACTTGGAAAAGTTTATTATCATGTTTGTGGATGACATTTTGGTCTATTCAAATAATGAGGAGGACCATGTGAAACACATGTCCATCGCTCTTCAAGTCCTGAGGGATCAATTGTTCGCCAAACTATAAAAGTATGATTTTTGGCTGAAGGAGGTGAATTTCCTCGGACACATTATCTCAAAGGCAGGAGTTGCAGTGGATTCGTCAAAAGTGAAAGCAGTCACTGATTGGCCACAACCCAAGTAAGTCACTGATATCCGAAGTTTTCTTGGGCTAGCAGGCTACTATCGGAAATTCATTAAAGAATTTTCCTTGGTGACATCGTCAATGACTAAGCTTACACGCAAGGGAATCAAGTTCAAATGGAGTAGCAAGTGTGAGGAAAGTTTCCAATCTTTGAAGAAGAGTCTAACTACTTCACTAGACTTGACATTGCCAAATGGCAATGAAGGATTCGTGGTCTTCAGTGAAGCATCCCTGGTAGGGTTAAGATGCGTACATATGCAAGATGGTAAGGTGGTGGTTTATGCCTCTCACCCACTGAAGATTCACGAGTAAAATTATGCAACCCATGATTTGGAGCTGGCAGTAGTTGTTTTTGCTCTGAAGATTTGGAGACACTACTTGTATGGAGCCCAGTTCGAAGTGTTCACTGACCACCAGAGTTTGAAGTATATCTTCGCACAAAATAACCTTAATCTTTGACAGAGGTGGTGGATAGAATATTTAAAGGACTACGACTTCCAAATCTTATACCATCCGGGGAAAGCGAACGTTGTAGCCAACACGTTGAGTCAGAAGGGTAAGGTGGAGAAGGGTTAACAGCTAGCTAGACTTTGGGCTATGTCAGCAGAAGTGGTGGCCATCAACCCAGTGGAACAACTAACAAGATTACTAGAAAAACTGGTTATTTCCAATGAATTGGTGGACCGAGTTAAGCAAGCACAAATGAAAGATGAGGAGCTGAATGAGATGTTGGACAAAACTCCTGACATGGTAGCAGATTCTAACAGTGTAATCAGATTTAGAGGGAGGTTGTGTGTAACCAACGATGATGCACTGAGGCTGATTATCCTGGAAGAGGCTCATCGCTCAAAGTTCTTAATACACCCAGGTGTTACAAAGATGTACCAGGACTTAAAACAAACCTACTGGTGGATTGGGATGAAGAGAGATGTGGTGGGATTTGTGTCTAAGTGTCAGACGTGCCAACTGATCAAAGCCCAACATCGACTACCCAATGGATTATTACAATCATTATAAAAATACCTACCAAGAAATGGGAGTGTGTCACATGTGATTTTATTGCTAAACTCTCAAGGACTCTGAAAAGGCATGAATCTATATGGGTGGTTGTGGACCGTCTGACTAAGGCAGCTCATTTCATCCCCACAAAATCAATAAGGACGGTGGAATACCGAGCAGAATTGTATGTCAATAACATTGTCTAGTTGCATGGGATTCCAAAGGAGATATTCTCTGGCAGAGATCCCCTATTCACTTCACATACCATTCAAACATTGGAGGATTTGTTAAAAGCTTGCATCCTTAACTGGGGAGGAGATTGGGAGAAACATTTAGCCTTGGCTGAATTCACTTATAAAACTCTTATCAAGCCAGTATAGGAATGGCACCGTTTGAAGCCGCATACGGTAGGCCCTATAGATCTCCATCATGCTAGATGGATTCTATCAAGGAGGTTATAGTCGGGCTAGAGATGGTGAGAGAAGTAGCTGAAAAAGTGCAACTCATTCAGCAAAGGCTTAAGGCAGCTCAAGATCGACAGAAATGTTATGCTGATACTCGAAGGAAGGACCTAGAGTTCCAAGTTAGGGAGTTTGTGTACCTAAAGACATCTCCTACGAAGGGAGTGATCAAATTTAGAACATCAGGGACGTTGAAGCCAAGATTCGTAGGACCATTTCCAATCCTAGATCGAGTCGGAAATTTTGCATACAAATTAGCATTACCACCAACCCTCAATGGCGTACACAATGTTTTTCATGTATCAATACTAAAGAAATATGTACGAGATGGGGATCATATAATCACAAATTTTTCAAACTTAGAGCTTCAATTGGATTTAACCTATGAGGAAAAACCGATTTCCATCTTGGCTAGAGAAATTAAGACACTTCGGAACAAGGAAATTCCATTGGTAAAAGTATTGTGGAGAAATCAGGTATCAAAGGAAGCTACATGGGAGACTTAATAAGAAATGGCAAAGAAATACCCAAGCATGTTAGTAGCATAAAATTCTTGTAATTATAATAACATGAACTGATCTCGAAGATGTACTTAATCATGATTGTCCTGTTAATGCTATAATATTTCGGGGACAAAATATTTCTAAGTTGGGGAGATTGTGAAGACCCAAAACTCTATATATATATATATATATATATAATAAACAAATATTCGACGCGGTAGGATCGGACGTTGGAAAATTAATATTTCCATTGAAATTAATTCTCTCCTACCCGGTTTATTATTATTTACCCGGTTAAGTGAAACGTACCGTATACTCGTTTAACCGGTTAAGTGAACTGTGTCATTTACCCATTTACCCGGCTAAGTGAAATACAGGTGAAGCGTGTTTTAACGTACCCTAGCTGTCATTTCATTATATAAGGAGAAGGTGGGGGCGTCATTGACATTATTTTCCTTCTGACAACGCTGGCTTCCTCCTTGCTCAGGTATTTTCCTCTCTTTTTCTTCCTAATTTTCATGCGTACATATGTTGAAATTGATAATAAGTTGATAATCATGGAAACTAAATTTTGAAATCAACAAGAAAGAAAATAATTAAACTAGGAAAAACTGGAAGTTTGTCCATGAACGCAAATTGCTGCCTTGCAGCAATTCATGGTCCTTTGTTGATCAATTACAGCAGCAACGTCTTGGCAATTGTGTCACAAATTCATGGCAGCGGACATGTTGACGCGGGAGAGAATAACCCTACTTCCTACAACGTCCAAAAGAGGCCGATCCTTCCTACTTGATGACGTCATGAAGTAGTAAATCTCTGAATTGGGCAGAGCTGCAAGAAGTGAGGAAGGAGGGAAGTACAGCACGTCCTGCTGGTTTGTAGCAGCAGGGTGGCGTTCCTTTTTTTTTTGGGATGGGTTGTGGTGCAGGAATGAGGGGAGTATTGGGGTAATGTTTCTGACCACGTCGGAGTCGCTATTGGAGCATGTAGGGGCCGCCATAGCAGCAGGTCCGGGCCGCCATAGCAGCAGGTCAGAGTCGGAATGGTGACATGTAAAAGACTAATGTACACCACGCCCCATGTAAGCAGGACTAATGTGGTGACATGAAAAAGACACATCTGGTCAACATCCAATTCTATCTCAACTTATTGAACATGTTGATAACACTACTACTCCAGCCTCTTATGCAATAGAAAGAACTCGTGGGTCTTTAAACCCAACACGACATCTCTGTCAGATTCATGCTATCATTTGCTGACATCCAGATCTGGCATAAGATGAGATCTTATACTCATTATACCTCCACTAGCACTACAACAAACCTGCTCGCCTCTAACTAACCAATAATCTGATATCATGATAAAAATCCATAAAAATCATCTTGTCATCTCAACCAAGGTCGGATCCACTTATTTCTGATCAAGTCCTGAACACGCTATTATCCAAATAAATTATGAAAAGAAATCTGCATGTAAGGAAATTTAATAGAAACATACCTGCCAGCTTGACTCGGAGTAGTCTTTGCACACACACCACCTAAAACAGTGTCTTTCATCTTAATCAACCAAGAGTGGCTCTGATACCACTTTGTAACACCCTGATTCGGCTCACCTGTGAACCGACCCGGAAATGCTACCGGCAACCGAACCGTTCGCTAATCTACTAGATTCAGGGATGGAGATACGATTCTCTATATGCATAGATGAATGCACAAAAATCCTAACATTCTACTACATGGATGACATAAAAATCAATTCACACACATCAACACAATTGCAATAAAATCAAAAAGGAATTCTGAGTAAAAATGGACAGAACCTCCCCTAAAAGTGCAATTAGGGGTCACCCTATCAAAATGATATACGCAACTATATATGAACATATCAACAATTTCATTCACACAATATAATTTACTATGTACTCATTCTTGAGCTTAGGTCTCAGCCCACTTGCACACTCTTCATAACTCACATTGTATCATCATGTCAACATTCGATCACAGCGTATCATCATCTCTTTGCATTTTCTCATATCAATTCCAATATAATAAAATCATAAAGAAAATATTAAACATTCAATCATTAAACATGTGTGTGTGCAAGAGACATCGCTGCTCCTCCATCCAAACTGGCGCATCCATCTCACATATAGTACAAAAACACGTCACTAACGAGTGTTACCGGCCCAAAAAATAACTAGTATCAAACTGCCACAGGAGAGCTAACCCTCGTGTTGAACAAAAACATCATATACTTCCTCAAGAACTCTCACAAGGGCACTAATGGGAGCTATCGCTCTCGAGTCCTTGGCCATCTCATCTATTGCATCTTGCATCAAATCTCATTCTCGTTCATCTCAGCCTTCTACGTCCTCCGTATTACTCTTGGCCTTGAGCCAAAGGCCGAGTACTCTCAGGCAGTGACCTTTAGTACCCTTTGAACTACAAGTCCGGACATACGCTTACTAAACAGTACCCGTAAACCTCCACATTCTTCGGGTGTGAGGAACTCAAATGCGGAGTTAGCAGGATCCCTCGGGATGAAGTGGGTCCTCCCCAACATCAACCCGAAGACGAACACATGCCTTATCTGAAGCCATGGCCGCCTCCCTCTTTCCATCTCTCATTGAAAACACGAAAACTATATATATATATAGGCCTGGGTAGAGAATTTAATATAATATGCCCAAAGACAACTTGCAGTGGATTTTATTTTTGAAAACATACTCGAGGGATCTCATCCTCGAAGGTTATTAATTTTGGAAAACTGTTCGGCTAAATGACCCGAGTTAAATGGATCTAATAAAACTCCACTTAACTCGTCCTACGAGTAGAAAACCAAACATGTGATGGAATAGAGTGTAAAATAGAGACAAGTCCTAAACAGACATGGTAGAAGCTCCAAGCGTGACATCGCACCTAGGCGGCGAGCTCCTACTCCGTACCTACACATCAGAGCTAAATACTCACGCCCAATAACTAAATGATGCATCAACTCATCCTAATTATCACACACTATACAATACAACATCCTCCATTAAATAATCATAAACAAAATATCTCTAGATAATTCTATTCACTCTAATTTTATTATATTTTTCTAAGTTACGTTACGGTTAATTAACATGCTTGGGTTAATTCACCTAATTAGAACACCAACATTCATCCATTACTAATCAATCATGAATATCATTACTTCTTCCATGCTCGGACTTTTATCATGGTAATCAGTCAATTCTATCATGTTGTGCTAACAATCATCAATTCTAATCAATCAAATTAGGATAAGATGTAATTATACCTCACGTCGTCGGCAATCGGCGGTGGCTAGAGCTTCGTCGTGCGTGCATCTCGAACCTTGAACTCGGTGCTCGACGGCATCTAAAGCTCAATCAGGTTCGACTGGGTGAACTCCGCGGAAGATCCAGTGAATTCCATCAATCCGGTTTTTGGGTGACTTTTCAGCAGTTTACCTGTAGCTCAGTGGTTTTCTGGTAGCTTTATGACGATTTTCCGGCAAGAGTCGGCGGCAACATCTACTGGCCGGATAGGGGTCATATTGGGTACCATCGGAATCAACTCGGCGAGCCCGATGCGCCTGTGGCATCAACACCGACGGAGGCGGCGGCTCGTCGGAAAATGGAAAAACAGGGCCACCGGTGGTGGGTGGCTAGATCCAGCGGGCCAGGGCGACGATCGGCTCCGATTTTGGTCGGGAAAGGTCGTTGGGTGGTCGGTGATGCCGAGGCGGCCACTGGACAGCGACGACAATGGTTGCCGGTGGCCCGATCGGCGTCACGAGTACCACGCAACCGTGGCCATTGCTCGCGTCGTGGAGGCCAGACTACGGCCGGGCCGGCCAGGGCAGCACGGCGACGCCATCATAGGGGGGAGCGGCGTTTGTCAGCGGCAGGACGGCGCCGATAGTGACGGCGGCGGCGCATAGTGGAGGCGGTGGTGGCTAGGGCTCGGGAAAAGGGAGAAGTGTTGGGGTAAGAAAAACAAGTTGGATGGAAAACTCATAAATATTACTTGACTCATCTCCGACTCGAGTCAAGAATAATAATTAGGTCGCCATAAATTCAAAAAAAAAATCGGGAAAAATCCCATAAAATCAAACAAATACCAAAACATCATAATGATATGCTCTACGACTATCAACCCACCCAAACTGCCTGTAACACATCCTAACTCAGTAAACAGCCTAAAACTATTTCTAAAGTCACAAAATGAAGAAATCTAAAATCATCAACTGCATACTCTTATATATTCTGATAACTCATTCTCTGCTCATTCATGACATTATCATCACATACTCTGGTACACATGACCCTCACGGCTCATACACGCAACCAGCGTCGGCTCAGTACACGTGTTCTGAAATATACTCAACTCGAACTTATGGCTGAACCGATCGGTTAATGACTATAAAATCGTGACTCGAATCACGGGTTTTATAATAAGGTTATTCTCTCCCGCGTCAACATGTCCGCTGCCATGAATTTGTGACACATTTGCCAAGACGTGCTGCTGTAATTGATCAACAATGGACCATGAATTGCTGCAAGCCAGCAATTTGCATTCATGGACAAACTTCCAGTTTTTCCTAGTTTAATTCTTTTCTTTCTTGTTGATTTCAGATTTTAGTTTCCATGATTATCAACTTATTATCAATTTCGACATATGTATGCATGAAAATTAGGAAGAAAAAGAGAGGAAAATACCCGAGCAAGGAGGAAGCCGGTGTTTGTCAGAAGGAGAAATGAGAATGATGCCCCCTTCTCCTTATATAATGAAATGACGGCTAGGGTACATTAAAACACGCTTCACCCGTATTTCACTTAGCCGGGTAAACGGGTAAATGACACAGTTCACTTAACCGGTTAAATGAGTATATGATACGTTTCACTTAACCAGGTAAATAATAATAAATTGGGTAGCGGAGAATTAATTTAAATGGAAATATTAATTTTCCAACGTCCTATCCTACTGCGTCGAATATTTGTTATTTTTATATTTTTTTTATTTTTTTATTTTTTTTCGGGTCTTCACAATCTCCCCAACTTAGAAATATTTCGTCCCATAAATATTATAGTATTAACAAGATAATCATGATTAAGTAGATCTTCGGAATCAGTTTATGTTACTACAATTACAAGAATTTTATGCTACAAACAGGCTAGGGTATTTCCTGGTCATTTCTTGTTCAATTTCACATGTAGCTTTCTCTAATCCCTGATTTCTCCACAATACTTTTACCAAAGGAATTTCCTTGTTCCGAAGTGTCTTAATTTCTCTTGCCAAGATGCGAATCGGTTTTTACTCATAGATTAAATCCGATTGCAGCTCTAAGTCTGCAAAATTTGTGATTATATGATCCTCATCTCATACATATTTCTTTAGCATTGACACATGAAAAATATTGTGTACGCCATCGAGGCTTGGTGGTAATGCTAATCTATATGTACAATTTTACACTCGATCGAGGAATGGAAATGGTCCTATGAATCTTGGCTTCAACTTCCCTGATGTTCTAAATTTGATCATTCTCTTAATAGGAGATGTCTTTAGGTACACAAACTCCCCAACTTGGACTCTAGGTCCCTCCTTCGAATATCAGCATAACTTTTCTGTCGATCCTGAGCTACCTTAGTCAGACGGTCCACAACTACCCTGTAAAACCCCATTTTTGGGTTAGGGTTTTACCCGATTTAAGTTTTCCCTATTTGGGTCAGTATCGAGTTGGTTTGAGCGAGATCGAGCCAAACTAGTTTCAGATTATGAGTATGGGCCTAAATGGCCGTATGAACATGTTATGGAGGCTCAGTATGCCCGACATGCAAATTATAAGATTACGAGTTATCAGTGTATACTAAGGTATACGGATTTGTTTGTATGTATTAGACGGGATTTTAGGCCTAGATTTAGGCCGTTGCGGCGTTTAGTATCCGTTTGGGATTTTATGGGTACATCATTTGCATGCATTATAGG
>JAVDBV010085601.1:0-10570 GCA_032619315.1 Piper longum | reverse complement strand
TGATCCGAGCTGCCCGTCTATATATATATATATATATATATATAGACGGGCAGCTCGGATCAACACCGTCCAAAGTTAAAATTGACTCGAGTCCTAAAAGTGACTTTATTGGCAAAATTGAGGCAAAAAGGCTAAATGGGCCTCAAATCCTCAACTCAATCTGGTAAAAACTTATGACTTAATTAAGATGAGCCCACAGGGGCACAATCAGATTATCCAAAAGCCCTACGATACGTGCAAATGAGATACCCTAAAATCTCAAATGGATACTAAACACTGCAATGGCCTAAATATAGGCCTACAACCCTGGCTAGCCCATAAAAAAAATTATTTGTATACCTCACGTATAGGATGATAACTCATGCTCTGTTGTAGCCTATCTCAAGCTATCATCAGCATGTGAAACATACTCAACCACCATAACATGTTCTTACGGTCATATGGGCCACATACTCATGATCTTAAAAATCGTCTAGCTCGAGCTCGCTCGAACGAACTCGAACTAGCCGAACCAGACAAAAATACAAACTGGTAAAACCCTAACCCAAATCTGCGTTTTATAAATCAAATACTTGAGAGATTAGTAGGAAATACTTTTTCTGCTTTTCGGATGGATACTCGGACTATAATCAAATTCCAATAACACCTAAAGATTAAAAAAAGACAAATTTTACTTGTCCACACGGTACTTTTGCTGAAAAAGAAATATCATTTGGTTTGTGCAATGCACCCACAACTTTTCAAAGGTACATGATGACAATTTTTCATGATGTGAATGAGCAACTACTATAGATATTTTTGAATGATTTTATTGTAAATAGTTCAACTTTTAAATCATGTTTTCATAATTTGTCTTTAGTTTTGCATAGATGTGAAGAATCCAATATTGTGTCAAACCAGGAAAAAATTCATTTTATGGTAAGCTAAAGGATTATTCTCAACCATAGGATCTCTTCCAAAGGAATTAAGGTTGATAAAGCAAAGGTAGTTGTGATAGTGAAGCTTCCAATTCCTACTTCAGTTAAAAATGTTACTAATAAATATTAAATGTGAGGATAATTTTAAAGGTCTTATAATCCGCACACATTAAAAAATTCAGTTTTCAAAATTTTTAAACTCAACCTGTGGCTAACACCCTAACTCACAAAACCCACCATCTAATACAAAACCAAACGTTGGCTCTGATATTATTTATAATGATTCAGCCCAAAGTTCAATTTAATAGGATTTTAACTATTTTCTTCAAAATTGGTTAATTGAAGATTAAATTTTATAGTCTATTATAATGTTAAATAGACTTACATATTGGATTTACAACTAATAAAAGAAGAAAAGAAACCCATGATTCTTTACTTTGAGGGATGGAGATTAAATTTAAACAATTTTGCAAGCACCGGATTGCATGTTGTAGGCAAATAAATGTGCCTGAATATTCCATAGTCAATAATTCAAATGAAGGAATCAATATTCTTGTAAGCACTCTACTAGGCTTTGCTAAAGCCTGGTTAGTGATTTATGGGTCCAACTATTTGCAATGTTTGCTTGAAAAAAAAAAAACACAATAGGTAGCGCTTGATGATATGAGATGTATCCGAATAAGAATATTTCCCAAGTCTGGGCAAAATCTAGGCCCTAATATGCTCTTCTTGTGTTCGGCTTTTTGGGTGGTAGCTTCCTACTTCACACATACACCCACACACCACACCCTAATATTGCTTTTTGTTTTCTGCTTTTTCGCATGGCAGGTTCGGACCCTGGGTACAACTCTTATTAAAGGGAGTTTATATGGGATGGTCGGTCAACCTGGAACACTTTTCCCGCCACTTCCTATCGTGTAAAAACTATGAAGGGGAATTTTGTGATTTTAACAGATCAATCATCATAGGTGAACTCTACTGAATGCATACTTTAAAATTTTGGACTCGGATAGGTATATTATAGAATGGAGTGACTACTAAACACAACTGATGCAGATGTGGTTAACCAGAATGGTGCTGGCAGGCAAATCTACCAACATCTCGTCGTCATCTGCTTATATTTCGAAGAATGTTGAGGCGCTCACACCTTACCAATAACACCATGCATACATGATAAAACCCATTATTTATCTTCGCTATAGCAGTTGGCGCCGATCTTGTCCTCACCAAGTTGTTTTCTTCGTAAAAACTTTTGCGAGTGCAACAGGTAGGACCGGCGGCGTGAAACAAAATCTATGAAACAAAACTGCTGAGTATAAAATTAGAGCCTTCTTAGTTTATTTAGCTTTGGAAAGTTACGACCGTGACAGCTCTTTAATTACGTTCTCGATTTGAACAAATGTAGCCGTGCCTTTTATAAATGGTTAGGTTACATTGAAGAGTACACTTATCTCATGGTTGTGTCGTTAAATTTATCACTACTGATTTGTAAGTTACAAGTTCGCACCCTTTTGGGTGTAAATTTTTCTATATATACGATAGGTTAAAAATCAACTGTAAGGTTTTGCAGATAATTTGACTCTAAAACTCAATCAGCTGTAAGGAAATTACCATTCATTAAATAACCATGTTGGCATCATAAATCCTAAGAGATAGAATGGCTAAGTTGTAGAAAAGTTGAAAGAATAGCTTTTCCCCTAGATCTTATAGCTTTTGGACTATATACATGTATATAATTTCAAAATTCAACAATCTCACACCTACTATATAAGTATATATAAGTTCAAAAATCCAACATTTCTATCTATTAATATAGTGAATAAAAGGCGGATAATATACAACCGTCACTAGTAGCTGTTTTTGGAAAAAGCTCGACATGAAATAATCATGATTGATTAATGGAATATTTTGTTATACGGTATGCTCATCTCTATAATTTAATTAATATCATTAGTAAAATAATACAAAAAATTTTGTCACAGCTATTTTATAATATTGTCACTTTCATTTATGTCATATTGGTCCCAAACCCGAACAAAGGAGGGGTTGGCAAGAAGATCATCCGATAATAAAAAAACTATTATTTAAAATAGCATAGATTTTAATTCTAGAGGGACATCTCATAATGAAAAAAACTATTATTTAGAATAACATAGATTTTAATTTTGAGTCGAGGACCCAATCACTTTTATAATGTAAAGAAGAACAAGAAGATTAAAATAGTAATCTTGAGTCCATGACCCAAACACTTTTATTTATAATCATATGGATTTTAATTGAGTACATGCCTTTTTTTCCCAAGCTTAGCAGAGTGACTGTTACAATGGGTTGCAATAGTGGGAGCCAGCCGTATAGTGAGTGGCCCAATGTAAGACATTCATAGCATCTATCAAAATTAAATCAATCTGAATTCAACAATTCAACAATCTCCTATTCTAACAACTAATGAACATTTTCTTTCAGATGCTAACACGTAGCACTCTCTTATCTTCGTAACTAAATTATTCAAATAATCTACATGAATTAAAAAAATGGGGTTACTGTCTATGAAGCGTCAATCCTCAATTTTAAAATTAGGGTTGAGGGCGAAAACAACCAAAATTTTCGGCTAGCTCATGACGAGTAATCATTTTTTAAGTCGAGCCTGTTCAAACCGCCCGGTAGTTTGACTAAAATACTTACAAGGTTGTTCTACCTAAATTCAGCTGATGAGGGTCGGGGGTGAACATAATTAGATGAAAATCAAAATTAATTAGCAATTTGATTTGGTTTAAAAAATAGTTCGGCTCAATTTTTTGTAGGCATGTAACGAAATTGATATGTTTATTAATATTTCGATTAGAACTAAACTAAACCGAAATAACCAAAATAGCCAAATGTTTTTTAAAAAAAAGATACTAAAGTTTGTATTGTATGTTAATTATCATGAAGGTATAATATTGATATGATTAAATTTTATTTATTTAATATATATTTAAAATTACTTATTAAATAATAATGTTCACTAAAATAATGATATATTTTAATTAAATAAATAAACAAAAAATTATCTTATGATATAATTCTTCTATTCAGTTACCAAACCTAATTAATAAAATATATTTGATTTAATTCAGTTTGGCTTTAATGGTAATTCGATTCAAATTCAATTATGAAACTTGGCCACTAAGTGAAATTTGGTTTATTCGTTTTGGTTAGATCGACCAAATGAATTCCCCTAGATGAGGACATAAAAATTATGAAAGAGAGTTACGATGTATTAAATTTTAAACTAATACTTTAACCATCAACACTTACATTTAATGAACAAAATTAGTCTCCACTTAACTAATTGTTCCCTTATCCACAATTTTAATAGGAGTGGTCATGCACGATTGAGAATCATAATTTTTAATATTATATCCTAGAGGTTGGTCCTACTTGTCATGCCTAAGATTTCATACAATTTTAGTCAATTTATTCACACCCAAATTTTTAATTTTATTTTATTTTAAAACCTAATTTTTTTGTTATAAATCATTATATAGCACAATGAGCATTTTCAATATTCAATAAATACTCTATTCATAATTTTAAAATCTTAATGAATCTGATTCAACTTGGTAGAACTAGATATACCCTATACAGACCATAAATAGGGTTTAATAACGATTGCATTATTTAAAACCTTGATGAGAATAATTCTTTCTAAATATTCACGACCAAATTCAAAAATTATAATTCTAATTAAAATCAACTGCGCTGCGTTAAATATTTTCAACTATTACTACTCTCTCAAAAAATTCCACCAGCCTTTCAACTATTATTACTCGCTCGACAAATTTCACTTGCCTTTCGCTTGATCCCGCTCCTCCAACCCGCGGGTCAAGTTGAACCCTAGTCTGCAACGGGCCAACCACCCTAAGTAGTAATTAGGGTTAGCATTTTTTTTTTTTTTAAGGGTTTGCAAACTAGTAAAAGCGCTTACTTCGTAGTCAAGGATTTGTTAAAAGTCTGACCACACGACACAAACAGTTGTGTTAAAAACGAAGCAGCGGAGGGGGGGACTAGCAGTAGTAACGCGTGGGTAGCTGACCACCCAATCGACTGGTAACGAGGTGTCACCCCACTCGTGTGGGCCCCACCTCCGCTTTTCTCTCTGCGACCAAAACCTGGAAAAGCTCGAACCTCAGAAGCAGTCGCCAGCCTCACTCTCTTCCTCTGTCCTCCCCTTCCCACTTCGTCTTCTTCTCGCCTCCCCCCTCTACCAGCAGAGTCGTCAACTGCTTCAACACAACACCCGAAAGATGAAGAATCTATACCCCAAGAGCAAGGGCAAAATCTACCCATCACCTTCGTCGACTTCGTCGCCGCCCCCCCCGCCCAACAAGGGCGGGCTGTCCGTGCTCGGCCTCCTCCCGACGGCGATACTAGCCATGGTCATGGTCATGGGGTCCGAGGACAAGGAGGCGCTGGCCTACATGCTCCTGAGGTCCTTGAAGACGCCGTCGCTGGTGCTGCATGAGAAGAGGCGATGCAAGAAGGTCGGCCCAGCTGCCGCCCACCGGCCCCTCCTCGACTGCCCCTGTTTCGAGTGCTACACCATCTTCTGGATTCGGTGGGACTCCTCCCCCAACCGCGAGCTCATCCACCAGGCCATCGAGGCGTTCGAGGAGCACTTAGCGAAAGGCGAGTCGTCGTCGTCCACCCCCTCGTCCAAGAAAGGTCGGAAGAAGGACCGACGAGCGCTGGAGAAGGCCGCCAAAGCTGGGTCTTCTTCGCCTGTCTGCAAAGGTGCTGCCTTTGGTGGTGACGATGCTGCTACTGCTCCGGAGCCGGTCGGGAGCATGTCGGCCGGCGAGCTGGCCTTCGAGGAGAATGAAAAGGAAGGTACGGAAGAGAACGTGGCGATGTTGTCGTCCGAAAAAGCGGCGGCGGAGGATGAGGATGGAACGTCGGCGGCGGGGCACGGCCGTGGGCTGGGGAGGAAGGTGTGGCCGGACATGATTGGAATGTTCAATTCCCGTTTGTGGGGTCTTTGGAATCCGGCTGCATGAATCCCCTAAAACAAAAGAAATGGTTTTGTTTTTTCTTTTCTTCTTTTGAGAAATAATAATTTAGGAAGAGAGAGAGAGAGAGAGAGAGGGGGGGGGGGAGAGAGCGAGGGTGGGCATCATATTCTTATACCTAATTAAGAATCGCTTTGGAGATGTAATGTCTTTTTCTCTTTTGCAAAAAGAGAAAAATATCTTTTGTATCATTTCCTCATCCTACTATATGTTTAATTATGTTATTATACTTGGGTGTAGCAGTGTTCTTGGATGCTGCTTTTAGGGTGGCATGATCCATTTTGGTAGGTTAAATCCGATATTTCTTACTCAATGGGAAACTGATATCCTACCCCAAACTTTGCTAGACGCATTTGTAAGTGAATATATAACTATAGAACCTTTGAGGTGCTTGATGTTGTAGGGCTTTTTATAACCCCTTTTTTTTTACCAACACATTCTTCTAATGCTGTGTTTACTCTTGAGGATTAGACCTAGCATTTGCATGTTTAAATTTACAGAAGGTACTCTAGGCATTTTGTAGATTTTAGGTGCTAACAATTTGGATGAGAAAAAGGAGCTACAGTTGAACAACTGACCATTTCTTATTGAAATGGCAACCCTACCCTAAATGAGCCAATTTTAGCTACCAGATATAAAAATTATAGATTATATTCACACATAACATAGGTACTTGTGTTATTTTTTATTATAACTTATAATTGTGCCAAAAAAAAACTGGGGATAATTGAAACCGGTTATTCCGTTTTCAATAGAAGCAAAGGTATTTATACCTTAATTGATTGATAATACGTAGAAGGTTGAAACGGTGATTCCATATTATTATTATTTGAGGCATGACATTACATTAATTGAGTTGTAACATTTATATTAACCAACCACATATCGGTTACATAGTTTGATGGTTGAGCGGCTCGATATCACCGAGCGGTTGCTTTTATAAGTCCGAGACTAGCGTTTTGTCGGGGGATGCAGGTGCGTGAACAATTAGTGGGGCCACAGTCGATTATTGAGCTATTCAAGCCATTAAATTAATTTTTAAATAAAAATTATTATTATTCAAATAAACTCAATTTATAATTGAATATTATTTATCATCCTCGGTCCTCTATCAATTTGAACTTAGCTCAATGATCTAATTCTGAGTAGTCCTGGGAATGGTCGGCTGGTTTATTATCTTACCAACCATTTCAAATTAGATTAAAATAAAATTTTATGTTATATGATGTTCATCATTCATGCTCTCAAATAAAAATAAGTATTAGTTATGATCTAAAAAAATTAAAGGTAGTTTATACAAGAACATGAGTAAAAAACATAGGAGTCAGTATAATATTTTTCTAAAATAAAATAACTATGTATTTTTTTAACGTTTCAAAAAATGATTAAAAAAATGGTAAATTTAACCCTGGTAGAGGCCTTTATTATTAGCATTTCATCGATCTACCATTTTATTTATTTTTAAAGTAACAATATAATTATATTGATCAATATAAATAAGTAGTATTATTATTACATTTTATTAAAATTTTGCATTATTATATTCTTTTAAAAACTAGTTGAATATAAATATGCAGTCTAAGCGGCACTAAATTTATGATTTTAGCCAGAGTTGTTCATTGCTAAAGATTAGTTGTTTACTTCAAATCAAAATTTACTAATTTCTAACCTTGGTAAAAATGATCAAAATTTAGTAGCGATAGATAACGGAGAATAAAATTAGGAGAGCGACTCTGAGTGAATAAAAAACATATGCCAATTTTATTTATGGAAGGAGAGATTGAGAGGGCAACAACAGAGAAGGGTGGAGGTGGAGAGGGAAGAGTGGGGCTGGGGTGGTTCTTGGGAGGAGGGGATAAGGCTATGTTTTTCTTTGTATATATATGTAGTTTCGGTTATTTCGATTGAAATCAAAATATTTCAGCTCCAAACCAAACTTGGGAAATCATTTTTGGTGTTCCCCTTCTTATGCCAATAATCAAACCACATTTATTTTGGAATTAAACAAAATTAAAACTTTGATTTGGTTCAATTGGATTTTCAATTTTTACTTAATTATAACCACCCCTAAACTTAGTTTATGTAAATTTGAGTTTGGTGTGTATTGTGTGAGTAGATGATGTAATGGGTGCTATAACGATGGCATTACTAATCTTAATAAATAAGTGCCAACCAAATTTTTAGTAGACATTTTCGAAAAAAATGTTTTTTATAGTGTGAAGTTTTTCATGGGATCTGAGTTTATATGCACAATTTTTATGAGTATTTAATGGGCTCCAATCTTAGTTATTCTTATTCACATCGCCAAAAGTGAGTTTATAGCGTATGTTTAATATTATATATTTTTGGGCATTAGCAACAACAACAAACACTTTTTATAAACTATATTTAATGTGAGCAATTGAATTGCAATAATAGTTAGATGATAAGGGATTAAGGGTAATTTTATGGAGTTTAAAAAAATATAGCCATGTAGTTAAGATAAATAGATAAATTTATATGTTGATAATATTCTTATGTCAACGGTTGCGTGTAAGAAGTCATCTCATATTTTTATCCCTTTTATATGGCACCGATGAAATGAAAAACCACTACCAATCAACTAGTAAATTTTAAATCAATCCAAACTGGGATAGCACTTACATCTTTGGTTCATAACACTTTTCTTTTTCAATTTTTGGTCAATGCTTAAATTGCAAATAAACATTTTAAGCTATGCATGCTATCTTTTATAAAATAAATTATAAAATTCCTGTGCTCCTCCTTATGTCAATTGTGTAGATATTATCCTTTTTTCTTAAATAAAAGTAAAAATCAAAAGCAAGGTCTTATAGAAAATCATCAGTGCCGTAAAATTCTGATAGTTACGAATTATGAAGACAAAAACCAATTATTTTTAGGCTCATTTGTATTAAAAATGTAAAAAACCTCATGCCTAATCTACAAACAGTACAAAAATTAAAATTAAAATTATTATATTATTTCAAGGTAATCAAAAAATTATACTTTAATTATATTGACAAAGGTTTAGCCATTTCCCACTTTATAGACTATCATCACATCAAGTCAAGGTGAACAAAGTAATTAAAGATTAATAGATCAATATTTTGTTGGGAACTGATATTTATACATACCAACTCACCTTATCTCAATTGTGTGGATATTGTTTTTTCCGGTAAGAGAGAAAAATAAGCAGTAGTAAGGTCTCAAGCAACTCAACCATGAATTTGAAGAATGTTAGCAGCCACTTACGAGAACACAAATTACTAGTCCATTTATATTGAAAATAGAAGAAATTTTCACACCCAATGTGTAATTGCAAAGTTTCAAACAGTGCAAAATAAAATAAAATTTTAATGATATGGAAAAGCTTTTGCGTCCCTTTGTTTTTTTGTTGTACTTTTGTGTTCACTAGCAGTCCGGCCCACTAACACATATCTTATGTGGACCTTGTCCCTTCTTTTCTCTGATATAAAATATAATAATAGTTAATTAACAATATCAATCTTAGCAGGTTACTTTCTAAAAGTTTTAATATTAGTAGCTTTAGAGTAAATATCTGGGACTAAAAATTAAGTAATAGTTTATGTCGGGGACAGGGCAGCCGTTGATGACTCGTGAGTCATGAAAGATGGGCCTACCACATCATCACAGTCCTAAAATCTGAGAATACAGAAATCTTGCTGTAGGCTTGTAACGGAGTTGTCTTTTCAAAGTTTTAAATATAGGTTACCACTATGGTTGCTAATCCAGCGAGACGAGTTAAATTCTGATACGTTTAAACTCGACCCGTTTATTTGATGTTTGTAAAAAAATAAATATTAGTTGTAGAAAAATAAAAGAAATAACGATTATATAAATAAGATATTAGTTATTTGTAAAAAAATTAATATTTTTAATTAAAAAATATAATAATTATAAAACCTTATTTTCGGGTTAGGGTTTTACTCGATTTGAATTTTTGCCTTATTCGGGTCTTTATCAAGTTAGTTCGAGCGAGATCGAGCCAGACTAATTTTAAATTATTAGTATGAGCCCAGATGGCCGTATGGGCATGTTATAGTAGCTGAGTATTCCCAACATGCATAAGATAAGATTATGAGTTATCTGTATATTGAGGTATACAGATTTGTTTTTATATGTTAGCCAGGATTTTAGGCCTAGATTTATGCCGTTGCAACGTTTAGTATCCGTTTGAGCATTTTATGGGTACATCATTTACATTCATCATAGGAATTTTAGATTACTTGATTGTTCCCCTGTAGGCCATCTCGATCGAGTTTAGGGTTTTGAAGCAAATTTAACATTTTTGCCTCGATTCCCACCTATAAAGTAACTTTTAAGATTCGAGTCAGTTTCGATTTTGGACGGTCTCGATCCGAAGTTTCCGTCTATATATATATTGCATACACCTATTGTAGGTCCCACTAGACCACGAGTTGACGAAAGTTCTGCTCGTGCCACGTGACAAGATCTGGGTCGTCCACGTCAACCCTAGCTTCACGATATGATTTTTCCAGATCTTCCATGATCTTCCACCATTTCATTGTGTTAACGCGGCCGCCACTTCGGCTCGTCGCCGGCGAGTCTATTTCTTGCCCCCGG
>JAVDBV010085595.1:0-20073 GCA_032619315.1 Piper longum | reverse complement strand
CGGAGTGCCTCCCCGCATAATAATAAATGGAGTGTAGCGGAGTGCCTCCCTGCATAATAATAAATGGAATGTAGCGGAATGCCTCCCCGCATGATAATAAATGGAGTGTAGCGGAGTGCCTCCCCGCATAATAATAAATGGAGTGTAGCGGAATGCCTCCCCGCATGATAATATATGGAGTGTAGCGGAGTACCTCCCCGCATAATAATAAATGGAGTGTAGCGGAGTGCCTCCCCGCGTAATGAAAAGACTTTGGAATAGGGAGTATATTTGACTTGTTTCCTTAATTATACGGCTTAGTGGTTTTATCGCTAAAGCGGAATTGCCTCCGCAGGTATGCAGATACGGAATTAGGTGGCAGAAGCCGTTGACAACCAGAGCATGGAGCAAGATAAACATGAGGACTTCCTTTTAATTTTATTTGAGTTATATATGTGGCTATGGGAAACGGTCCTAGACAGTGGGAACAAAGCTTATACATGGTTGTTAAATATTTAACATTCAGCAACTTATTAGTTTGTTTAAGTAACACCTAGCCATTTAGGCCCACACAAATAATTGAAAAATGGCGGGTCGTTACATGGCAAGTAGGTCCACCACCACCTAGATAGAGTCATGTTTTTTTTTGTATTTTTGGAACTTTTGTGACAAAGCTGTATGTGAGACACTTCTATTTCCAGGACAGTACTTCCAATAAGAGCTTTGATTAGTTGACAAGCTTGAGTCTACTATATCATTTTGATGTTATCATCATATTCAGGTACACTTGACCCTCATCACTAGTAACTCACGACTGGCCTCGACTCAGCACGCGGTCCATGAAACTGACTCGAATCAAACCAATAGTTTGAACCAACTAGTTCGCTAATGTAAAACTCTAACTCAAGTCATAGGTTTTACAAATCTTACTAACCTGTTAATATATATATATATATATAAAGTCCAAATTCACATATTTATGACCGCAAATGATATTCCTAGTTTAACTAACCTCTCACACCTCGATTTAGCTCTAGGCGAGAGCCAAATCGAAGTATTAAATCTTGGACGACTGCTCTTCCTTATTTAAAATGCAAAGTCGACCCACAAGATAGACCTAACTACTCAAGGTGTCAAAAGATGGAAGATTTGAGGGAATTTAAATATGCAATCCAAATGCAAATGATCATACCAAAAACACGTACATACTCCTAGGTCTAGGCTCATACAAATAGAACATACTATATGAATTTCAAGTTACAAAGGATACTTCAAATTCTAGGGAAATTTTGACATAGTCTTCTCTGCAATTAGGATGCAAGAAAAAATATACAAACTGGTATAATTTCGTAAATAACAGAAACAAACTCAGAGCATTCACATTCTACATATTTCACACTCAGAAACATTCCAGACGTGTTCCACCTTGTTCACATCACATTCACGGAGTGTTTATAACACAATTTACATTCAAGTTGTTGGTTTGCTTGGTCTTTACATGTGTTCTCCATCAAAATAAAGCCCAAAAGCTTCTCCAACCTATATTTCTTGTTCGCTTTCACATGTTGCTTTCTCTAATCCTTAGTTCCCATAATACTTTTACCCAAGTTATCTTCTTATTTTGTAGTGTTTTAGTTTCCCATGCTAATATCCACATCGGTCTCTCCTCGTAGGTGAAGTCAAGTTGGAACTCTAAGTCTTCGAAGTTTTGGATTATGTGACCTTCATCCCCCGCACATACTTTTTTTCATATGGACACATGGAAAATATTATGCACTCTAGTTGAGCTTGGTGGCAAAGCCAGTTGGTAGACACAAGTCCCAACTCTATCCACGATTTGGAAAGGTCCAATAAATCTCAGATGTAGTTTATCCAAAGATCAGAATTGAATCACTCCTTTGGAAGGAGATATTTTTTAGGTATACTTACTCCCCAATTTGAAACTCTAACTCCCTCCTCTTGACATTAGCATAGCTCTTTTGTCTGTCTTCTATTCATTTTAGTCTGCGTTGGACCAACTTGACCTTCTCTTTAGCCACTCTAATCAAATGAGGTCCCACTATAACTGCTTCAGCATATTATAGTCAACAAGATGGAGGCCTATCTTGTCTACCACATAGAGTTTCAAATGGACCCATATCGATATTAGCTTGGTACGAGTTATTGTAAGTTAACTTCTAAATAGAGTTCTTTTATACTTTTGGAACTTTTGTGACAAATGAATAAGGGTGTAAACGAGTCAAGCCTGCTCGCGAGCTTTTTGCGTTCGACTCGGCTCGGCTTGTGCTCGTGCTCGTTAATTTTGTGCTCGAAAAAATACTCGGCTCAAAATAAATAAGATCGTTGAACAACGAACAGAGTTTGAATAAAGGAGTGTTCGGCTCGGCTCGGCTCGAAACTAAAATTCGATATGTTCAAACTCAAAAAAATGTTCGGTTCGGCTCGGTTCATAAATATTATTGAGGTCACATTGAACTTATATAGTATTTTAAAAAAAATTTGATCTTACATAAATGAGCACAGAAATATTCACTAGGTTCGAGCTCGACTAAAGCTCGGCCAAACTTGGCTCGAGCTCGACTACACTATAAATTTTAGATAAACTCGATTTAGCTCGTTTATATTAAAATTCGGTTCAGCTTGTTTATATTAAAGTTCGGATCAGGTCATTTTATATCTAAGTCAAATTTACGTACATCACTACTACTCTACTCATTTGCACCCCGACAAATCACCCCGACAAATCGGACACTTCTATCTCCCGTACTTCTAATGAGAGCTTTGATTAGTTGACAAGCTTGAGTTACTATATCCATCTTTCTGTCCAACGTACGGATAAGTACTTTTTAAGTCATTGATACATTGTAGTTACTCCTTTCACCGGTATACCGCTTCTTCTCCCACCACTCCGTGTCCGGGAGCCATGCAGTTGCTGTAGGCCGCACTCTCTCGCCTTGACCAGCACCTCCTCTCCTTCGACGGAGTATTCGTCGGCATCGGCGTCGGCCTCCTCAAGTCCTTGTCCCAGCTCCGCTTCCACTACGCCGCCGCCGAAAAGGTCCGGCGAGCGCTGTCCGTCCCACTCTCCGACCTCCGCTCCCTCTTCCCAGACGGGCGGGATTCTTAGCTCGTCGTCGTATCCGGCCGCGTCCACCACAAGGGCGGGAAAGGAAAAAGGTCATCGGTGCTTGTGTCCGACCTTTGGGACTCCAAAGCTGTGGTGGTCGAGCGCAGCCAGACGTTCCTATGCATATCTGGCGGGCAAAACTCTCTTTTCTAGCTCTTGGAGAGGATTGATCATAGACGTGGTTTGTTGTCATATGTTTGTATTTTGGTTTTAAAAATCATAGCTTTTAAGTAATAGGTTTTTTTTTTTTTGTTAAGGTTAATCAATGCTGCATTTCTACTCTGTTTGAAAATTTTATGCTCTTAATGTGTGTTTTCTTTTTCAATGTAAGATTAATGCTACATTTCTACTTTGTTGCTGGCAAAAGTTTAGCTCTTAAAGGTTAATGCTATATTTAGACTTTGTTCTGGAAAAATACTAGCTTTCAAAATGATTTTTTTTTGTTATATTCATGCTATATTTCTACTTTTGTGTTTAAAAATCTTAGCTTTGAGTGTGGTTTTATGGCCTTTTCTTTTCTTTTCTTTTTCTTTTGTCACATTAATGCTATATTTGTGCTTTGAGTTTGAAAATCATAGCTTGAGAACGGATTAATGCTATTTTTCTTGCAATATTAATGCTGCATTTCTATTTTTGTTTGAAAAGTCATAACTCTTTAAGTGAATTTTTTTTCCTGCTAGACTAATGCTATTCCCCTTGGTATGTTAAAAATTGTAGCTTTAAGAGTGGATTTATTGTATATATTCTGTCATATTAATTCTATATTTATACTTTGGATTGAAAGATCATAGTTCTTATAATGGTTTGATGCAACTTTTTTTTTTTTAATAAGACTATGCTGTGTTTCTACTCTGGAAAATTCACAGCTCTTAAAATCGTTTTTTTTCTTTTCATTTTAATGCTATATTTTTACTTTGGCATTTGAAAAATTTTAGCTTGAAGAGTGGATTGTCTGATTTTTTTCTGTTAAATTATTGCTATATTTGAACTTTGGGTTGAAAAATCATAGCGCTTAAAATGGATTAATGCCTTTTTTTTCTTCCAAGCTTATGCTCACATCTACTTTGGCCTGAAAAATCATAGCTCTCAAATGGATTTGTTTTACCTGCCAGATTAATGCACATTTCTACTTTGGTGTATGAAAAAATTTAGCTCAAAGTGTGGTTTATACGTTTTTTCTTTGTCATATTAAATTTGCACTTTGTGATGAAAAATCACAGCTCTTAGAATGATTTAATGCATTTTTCCCTGTAAGATTAACGCCATATTTCTACTTTGGTTAGAAACATCATAGCTCGAAGAGTGAATTTATGCAATTTCTCTGTCAAATTTATGCTATATTTCTACTTTGGTTTGAATTAGCATGGTTTTTGAGGGATTCAATGCGCTTTTTCTGTCAGATTTATGCTATATTTCTACTTTTCTTTGAAAAAGCAGAAAATTTGAGTAATTTAATGGGGTTTTTTTTATATTCAAAAAAAGGAAAGAAAAGTTCGTATATAGGTTAGAAATACATTATAAATATCTGGATTTTATGCTTATTGAGTAACAATTTGCTTATTTCTTTTCTGTACATTCTAACTTTTTTGTCTTTTTTGTTGTGATGTCTCCGTGCATGTATAATGATGCATGGGGAATTTTGGACTGGATACTTGGATTCCCCGAGAAGTTTAGTCGTTTGAAGAAGCAATATCAGTCAAAAACTGTTAAGACTGTATGATCCTTCTTATGGCATATTTCGATAGCCCAATTTTTGTTGTCTGAAATGGCATTTTTTTGGATTTCATAACTTAAATATTGTTGATTTCTGTCTTTCGACAATTTTGTTGGTGCTGGCAGATGGTAATTACAGTTTTGTTTATTGCTTTATGCTAGTTTATGCTATAGGCTCTCATAGCAGCTAGTTAGACCTTCTGATGAAATATATATTGTTAATACTATTCAAAAAAAAAAAAAACAGGATCTACAAATAAAGCATGGGTCCAGCCTATATGTTTGAGTACAAAAATCAACATGTTTAACTCCCAAAGCATGCCTAATATATTTGACTGCAATTATCAGCCTGCTTATATACTAACTCCACAAGCACAATGCTATAGAAACTTGGTCATTAGAATAGGAAGATTATTTTTCTTTTTATTTACTTGAGTTCTCCTTTTATAATTTTTTTTTTTTTTAATAACTCTGGTAATGCTTTTGCATTGCTGATCCGAGGCTGGGACAAAAGAGGATGGTTGGTTCCAGGAAGGGCATCGGTATCAAAATTTTGTTCTTTGCAATCACTTGGATCCTAATTAAGGATATCTCGTCCTTACCATTTGGATATCAGGTGGAAAGGCATCCAAATTTTTTTCTTTTTTTTGGCTTCTCTGCAGGAAATGTATTTGGTATTAGATGATCTATATAGGGACTCATGGATCCTAGAACGATATTGATCAAGTGTAGTGGCGGAATTGAATCCACATTCCTGACTCCAAGTGAAGATTGGGTGGAAGAAAAGCCTTTTTATTAGCCCAGATGTTTGAGAAGGTTAAAATTTGTTTTTGAGGTTTTTTCTACCTATGTGTTTGAGAATGATAAAATCGATTTTAGAGAGATAAATTTCATCTCATGAAGCTAAAAAATATGTGGCAACTTTTTTTTCTGAAGCTCTATATTTAATTTTCATGCGAATATATTCTTTCTGACGGATGCTTGTACCAAAGGTTTAAAAATTGGCGAGATATTTCAAATTTGAGCCATTGATTTTGTCCATATTCATGAACCTGTTTTATCTCTTTCAGATTCCATTTGTCCTTACAGAAGGTGGTATTTGGCCCATTCAAGCTCATGTTGTGGTCAATCTGGATAAATCAGAGCATGCTTTACCCCTTACTTTCATCATTATTTTCACCCAGTTCAACCATCTCTTTCTACATTTCTGCAGGCCGTTACTGCTAATCAATGCCCTGTAAGTTCTATCTTTAGCCAGTTGTTAACTTAAACATTTTTGTATGCCCTTTTCATGATAGGATTGTCGAGATGAAAATGGTTTCTTAAAAGTGTTCTCTTGATGCCCTGTGCTCCCTTTCCTTGTGATGAGCACTGAGGTGGTAATTAATAATGAATGTTTTTCATTGACTATTGGATGCTTGTCCCAGAATATAAAATTTATACTTTGTAAAAAAACAAGAATTTTTCCTTTCTGTGTAAGTTGAACTTTACTTATTATGCAGTTGTTTAACGGACCAAGTCTTTATCTCTTTTAAAGGTTGGCATTTTGGATGAAGAGAGAATTCTTCCAGTTGATAAGATGATCACTGCAGGAGGCATTTGTAGCTTGCAATGTTCGACATGGATCCGTCTCCTGATTTCACTTGTCTGTACTCTGCATATATTTTAAATTCTCTTGATTATGTAGACCCTGCAGGATTGTGAGTTTGTATTTGGTAGGAATTGGCAGAAATTTTCACTTGAACATGTGTCAAATATGAACTCACTTTTTATACTGACTGTACATGGGTTGCCTCTTCCTTTAGCACTGTCTTATTCAGAGACATTTCTACATGTACTCCAAGACGTCTCAATATTTTTCTTTTTCTAGTCTTAATTATTTTGATATTAGTGTTCGTTGGTTCTGCATATTTGTTTGCTGTTTCTCATATGCTTCTTCCTAAACAAGTTCATTTGCAGGTCTGAAAGGTCGAAATTCAGAATTCAAATTTACATGGCTGTAGAAGGAAAAATTTTGTTCGAGTAGAGCATCTATCTTGGCATAATCTCCTTGTGTATTCTGGGTTACTCTGCTTGGAGGTAGTTTCAGCTACTTTTCATATCTATCATCTACTCACCCATATTTTTGAGCAAAAGTCGGTGTTCTGTGTTACCGAAGTTGTCGGTCGATGAGATACGGGAACTGGATACGATGGAAAGCATGGAGAAGGCACAGACAACAACAAAGAGGCTTGGATTAGTGAAGAGGCTGGAGAGTCAGATGAAGTTGAATCTGAAGTTCTTGAAGGCCTATTGTGCGTCATTTGTCAGAGGCGGCGTAGGGGCTGCGCTTTCATTCCTTGTGGACATCTTGTTTGTTGCACAAAGTGCACGCCTCTTGTTGAGATCGATGCCAATCCTCTGTGTTCGATATGTAGCCAGGCTAAACATTCGTCTGTCAGGGTTTATGAGCCTTGAACTTTGTTAAAACATTTACAAATCTGGCATACCGATTTGTGGCTGTTTTTGTCCAAAGCCGTTCATCCAGTGGTTGAAAAACCTAGAATGGTGCATTGGAGGTTATCTGTGGCTTTCTTTAAACAGTGTTAGGCAAAGGAAATATTTGTTCTTGCAAATGGCAATGTTGTACGGTGCGAACATGTGTTCGGGCTGTATCAAAAAAAAAAAAACTTTGAATACTAGTTTTTTGTAATTTCATTACAATGAAACAAACCGAGATGAGAGGATCTTGACATATGATCTATGTTCTATAACTGAGGATTCTATGTTCTACAACTGAGGATTTGGGGGGGGGGGGGAATAAAGAAAAGCAAAGACCTTGATTGTAGACTTTCATTGATGATTTTTCTTTCACTGAAATTTTATCGCCTTTCCTCGAATTTCATGAATCTTTGGGAATTCATCGAGATTTTACCAATGCATATGAGAAAACTTGAGAAAATTAAGTGGCAAGCAAAGTATATTTTTTGGTAACTTCACTTGTACCAAAGGTGAAGAGCTGATAACAAATGCAAATAATGTAAGCAATGATGCAAATTTTCCAAAGGTACGTATACGAAGGTAATTAGATGTATGAAAGATGACAATTGATGTCCACAACAATGATTGTCGTGAAAACTGAACTGTCGCCAGCCATTAATTTACTGGGGCAAAGCCCTCAAACAAGTGAAGCTAATTTACTTGAACAAGCCCCTCATAAACATAGTTTTCATCTGATCATGCAGTATGATTGGGTTTGATTTCTCTTCACCACATTTCCCAGATTGCAAGTTTTAGTTTGATCGTTTCAGTCACTCACAAACTACTAGTTTAGAACGATGTCCAACCTTTTACTGAACATCGCTTTGCAGGCATTACGCGTTCGCAGGTTTCAGATAGTTTTATGATGCCATAAGACTACATTCTGTATTTTTTTATGCCACGAGATTTTGTACCTTCTGATGTTTAGGGATTTGTCATTAACTCCAGATAAAACTTGTACACCTTGGCCGTTCAACAGCTGTCAAAATAACTGCATCAATGTTTTGATTACAGGATCAATATCTCGACTATGATGCGTCATCCATGTTCTGGTCATTATCATTATCTCCTTCATAATATTCATCATCTCGCTGAATTAGCTTGTCTCGAGTATGCTCTGCAAGTATCAACAATTTTCAAGATTTTCAAGAACTATATACGTCCAAATAGTTCCATTAATCCAAAAAAAATACTCAAATATGTGGAGGCTATGTATTACGTTTTGACTTCAATATTAGGGCTCTTCTTTCATCAAGAAGGCTCTCATACCAATTGTTAGGAATCAGTTTTGCCCTAATATTGAAATCAATACCCAACACTATGAAAATCCAATACATGGAGATAAACAAACATGAATTTGTAGGATTTTAACTTACGATCAACACGCTCATCAGGGTTTATCTCATCTTCATCATATTCTGGAATATAAAAATCTGGAGGAACCTGCAAGACATAACAGTAATTACAAGTCTACGCACAAAGTGTGTTGCATTGTCAGATTTAGCAACAGCAAGCAAGCCTCAAAGTGCAAGGAGCGCAATTTCAACAAATTCAACAATAAATGCAAACAAACAGATAAAACTAGTGGCAGGTTACGAAAAAATCATGTCAAAACCTATTCTTAAGCACCCGTTTCAACGTCGTTATCTAACATTTAGAAAGCCACAGTTTATGCATTTATTGTCACAAGTCATAATCATCAATCTTTATAAATATTATTTCACTCAAACTTCTTCTCCCAAAAGGTAAGTCACTAATAGAGATAAATTAGGTCAGAATTCTGACCTCTTGCATTTGAACACCAGGAGCATGTTGTATGCTGCGCAAACTTTCAAAAACTTGCATTTTAATTGAACTAAGATATGATTTGCTATTAGAATTTTCCTGTTTAAAATAGCAAAGAAAAAGAATGCTCATTAAATTGGTATCACAGAAATCTCTAATCATGTTCCAGACAAGAGAGCTTACACTATTTCCATTTGGAATCTTCAATGAATAATCAGGAGCAAAATATCTAATGTACTCGTTATCCGGTATTTCTGTAAATTTAACACAAAATGGGTTAACTTTAAGAGACATTAACTAACTGGGATTGTCCTGCAGATTCTAAAGCAGCGAATGCATAGCCCAAATTCAAAAGAGAGCAGTTCCAATTACAAAAATTATTTTTACATTTTGTGCATACAAGTTAGTATCAGCTACGCAATTGATAACATTTTTGTGCATACAAGACTTCAGAAAGTACACTTTTACCAACATACAGTATGAATATACGGGAAGTTGATTGGAGTATGATGAATGACAAAATTAGAGTTATATTTAGGTGTTTTTTTAAAGAGTGAGTTTGATTGTTTTTAGGAAGTTTCATGAATTCTTGTGATATTTGTCATTTTTACTTGGGATTTTTGTTAGGCTATATCATGAGATGTTCCATCATTGTTAACAGTTTTTCATAAATAAGAAATATGAAGTTTTGGTGGAATCCAAGTTTTATCTCTTAATCCCCCAAAAATCTTTGTAAATTGTTGGTTCTATCTTCTCCAACCTTCCAAATCATCAGGTTTTACCATATTTCCATCTTCTTCAATACAATTCTGTTACCCTCCTTAGAATCCCGCTTCTGCTGGCCATCATTTTGGCAATCAGAGCCAAGGTTTTGCACCTAAATTCCTGTTGCTCCTTGTTTCACCACCTCCTTATCTGCAAACTCCAAACTACCCATACCCAATGCACAGGTTCATCTTGCACAACACCTGCCCCTGACGGTTCTCCATTGTCCACTGGTTGCCCACCTTCATCTAGAAAAGAAAAGAAAGGAAGTCATATTTCTGTTTCAGCAATCCATGCAACTTTGCACCCATTGATGCCGGCCTCCAGCCTCAACTGTGAGCCCTCCATGTCCCTGCCGTTCTTCTGTTGACTGTCTTCTGGAAACCAATTGCAAGGTTTGCTGTATCAATCCAATGTCTTTCAAGAGAAAGATGCACAGATATTGAACGGTACACTTACGAATATTACATAATATTTATTGAAATATTTTACATAAAATAATTACATGAAATAATAGTTTAAAAATTATTAATAAATAAAAAAGTAATTATTTTAAAATTTAAAACCTTTATCTTGTGGATAAATTTACTGTAATTAGAAAAGTAATTAATTTTATTTGTAGTTAATTTTATTTTGCAGTTCATCAATTATATTTTAAGATGAGTTAACATCACATATTCATTTACTTAAAAATTAAAGTATTATAATATACATAGATAATATTCATTGATGATAAATATTCCGAGTAAAATAGTTTTTTTGCAAACATAAGAATACAACTGTAAAAACATTTGTATTCTATGTAAATAAGAAATAAAATAGATATTCTTAATTATATTTTAAGTAAAAATTAGAATTTTATTTTGATATGTCTAAACATATTTAAATGATTAATAAATTTCATAAAAATACATATGTCGAAAATTGAAATACACCTATAATTTTTTTATAAACTTATTAAATACTCATTATTTTTAGTTAATTTTTTGAAAATATGTTATATCTAACTCTTCTTTATAATCTTTAAAAAATCAGTCTGATACGTACTAGAATTCCGATACATACCGCATTTTAAGAGGTCCGATATGTATCGGGTACCGATACCGCAAACTGTGACCAACTACACAAGTCATCCCATTGATCCTCCAAAAAACAGTCGTGAAGAAGAAGAGAAAGGAACAAGATTTGCTCTTCTTGGGATTTCTGTTTTAGATTTGAACCAAGTTTAGTACAGGTGATATAATCATGTTTGAATTGTTAGCTTGGATTTAAGCAGCTGAATTAGTTCGATTCTGTTTTTCTCATCAGTCCAACAAGGTAGATTTTGGTTCAGGATTATATTTGGCTTAATTCTGGTACAGAATTTGGGTTCAGTTTATTAGAAGACTTACTGGCTTGGTTCTGCCTATCAAAGTTTGTGCAGTTCAGTGTCCTAGTTTTCCAAAAATTACAAATAAATGGCAGAAATTAGCAGAAAATATTTAAAAATTTCAAAAAATTGAAAATTTCTGAAATATTTCGGGAAAATTAAAGCAAATATCTGCAACCTTGTATAATCATATGAGATCGACAATTTTGAAAAGCACTGCATTTCAGAAATTTATTTGCATGACTCCTTGAAAAATAATAACTTTGATGGACCTGTACCTGTTTAAATAATTATAATTATAGAGTTGTTATTGGCAATTATGTATCTCCTTTGGCAGCAGTTAAATTTCGTATTTTTATTGAGCAACATTTACTACTCTTTGGAAAAATTTATCTGAACATTACTCTCCTTTTTAGGTTAGACAATTTTGCAAGCTGTTTTCTATTGTCATAGGTGGATTTAAAGATGGAGTTTGGTGCAATGTTGCTCCATTAAAGACTTGCCATATTGTTTTGAAATTTGCTTGGTGAAACAAAGAAGGCCTCCTATAATGCTGCTCTAAATAAATAATCATTTGAGCTAATAGAGAAAGAATAGACTTGTATCTCAAGAGTTCAAAAGGAACGCAGTTCGAACCCAAAACCATCCAAAAGTTGACTTTTGAAAAATTGACCAATCAAATCAGTGTCTGCAACCACTTGTTCCTATTCTATCTGATGCTTGTGAAAATTGACTACGACAGAGGTTTGTGAGACTACATTTGCATAATCTACATCACCTTCTTCCTATTTACATCTTATGGACAGGACACATAAATCAGATGAACATGCTAATGACTTTTTAGTGCCTTCAACTTCAATGCTTCTCTACCTACAGTGGATAGTCAGATGAACTAGATAATTCTTCACAGGCTTCATGGCTTGGGAAAATAGATATTGATGTATAACAAGGACAACTTCATGCATCTAAAGATACTTATGCTCCATTTCTTTAGTTAACTACTTTAAGATTGGGACTCAGAAACTTGTTCTCCATAATTGGACATGTAAGTTTTGGAGCATTGGATGGATACATAGCCCATGGCATGCTAGTTTACTACAACACCAGCCTTGTGTAGATATTTGTCACTTAGTCTATGGTGTGTAGATATTTGTCACTTAGTCTATGGTATGCAAGTTTATATGACAACACCAGCCTTGTGTATATTCTTGTCACTCTTATACTATAAGAGTATATAAATAATCTTTGTCATACATTTCAACCGGTATTCAACCATACTTTCATGATGCAATCCTTCATTGAGTACTTCGTTTTAAGAACTTGAGGCAAAGTTCTTCCAAACATGGGGAGAGTTGATGGAGAACGAATTATACTTGGGTGTTTTATGTAGTTTGATTATTTTTAGGGAATTTAATGAAACTTTTATATTTTAAAGGGTTTTTGGTAACTTTTTTGTCATTTTTGTTTGGGATTTTAGTTAGCCTATATATGACTCCTTCCATCATCGTAAATAGTTTTTAATCAATGAAAATACGGAACTTTGGTGGAATCTAAATTTTTGCTCTTTATTTCCCCAAATTATTCATAAATTGTCAGTTCTATCCTCATGCAACCTCTCACATCATTGGGTTTCACTTCTTTTCAATCCTCTTCTATTCAACACTATTCCCTCCCATTAAATCCCTCTTCTGCCAACCATTAGAGATGTCTATCATACTGAAGAGTAACCCAAAAAAAAATCATTTAATAAATTCAGCAAAAAAGCATTCATAATTCAGCAGTAAATTTACAATGATTTTCTACTTGCATCCCCAATAAACAAAGATAAAAGATTCCTCCACAGAAAATGTAGCATTTTACTAACAAAGTACGAGTGTTCATAGATACATATGCAAGACATGAAAGAGGAATTAAAACACGCACACACAATGCAAACATTTCTTTAAAATGCCTGCTTAAGATAAATAATAATAAACACAAGAAGACTGTAGTCTGTACCATTGGGGAGCTCAGTGTCCAGGAGAACTCCAGTTTCGACAGTCCAGCAGCGAGCAACATTCTCTTTAGTATATCCTCCACCACCAGTGACCTATAAGTAAGGAACATTATTCCAACACTTTAAAAAGTAGTTAAATCCTCTAGAGAAAGAAAAAGAATAAGCAAACCAGTAAAGGCAAATTGAACTTTTTGACAAATCTAACACACTCCGCATGTCCTGTTAGTAAAATATGGAGAATCCAATAAGTCAATAATCTTAAATATACATACAGAAAAATAATTAAATTGGATGAGTGCAATACCATCAATAGATAGGTTAAAACATCCCAAGCGATCACCAGCAAGAGAGTCTGCACCACACTGAAGAACTATAACACCTGGCAGATATGTTTCAACCACCTTAGCAATGATCTGCACATTTAAACTACTTTCAGATTTTGGCTTTAAATTTCAAGTGAAATTACCAATTCAAATTTCAAGTGAATATACTACATATTGAAAACATAACTCACCGCCTTGAACAGCCTTGTAAAACTGGCATCATCAATTCCATTTTTTAGGGGGACATTTATGGCATAGAACTTTCCTTCTCGTTCTCCTATTTCCTTTTGAAAGATTTCTTTATTCAGTTGTATCCATCTTTAAAAAAATAAATCAAACTGCCCGTATGGTATAATTAATTAAATAAGCCATATATTCCGATTATAAAGCTTAGAAAGCAATAAAATATACCTTAACATCGCCTGTCCCCGGAAAGAACAAGTCACCATACTTGTGAAAGCTCACAGTCATCACCCTGGTATATTGAACAGTTTATGTACCTTAATGCACTTATAAACAAACTTAACTTTTAGCTACAACAAATATAATGATTCAAGAAAATAAAAAGGCACCTGTCAGTGAAGTAAAATGCTTCTTCAACCCCATCCCCATGATGTACATCAATATCAATGTAAAGAACACGTGTGTGATACTTGAGAAGTTCAAGGATTCCTAGAACTAGGTCATTTATATAGCAAAATCCAGAGGCTTCACACTTTTTGGCATGATGGAGGCCACCAGACCAGTTGATGGCAATGTCACAAAGCTGATTGTTTAATCTTCGTGCAGCATCTGTCATCAAAAAACTATTATTAGACAAAATGCAGAGAAGAAAAATATATTATAGAAGAGGTGGGATGACAGCTGAATTTACCTATTGTGCCACCTGCATAAATTTGGCAGAATTCAAAGAGGTTCTCAAAAACAGGGCAATCTTCACCAAGATTATCTAGAAGAAAAATTGGATCTTAAGTTTAAAGCAAAAGCCAACTAGCGTAAAGAAAACCATACAAAATGCAACGCAAAAATTTTTTAGTGCTCACAGCAAAAACTGAACAAAGAAATATGAATAGAATAAACATTGACAAGTTATAAACAAACAATTAACAATTACCCTAAACCTGATCCTGCTATCTGAACCTTGTACAGGAATGACAAAGATATTTACTCATGCCATGTGTACCATTAAGTATCTATCTAATTGGGTAGTACACTTAGAAAAATCATAAACCTCGTGAATTAGAGGCCTCAAAAGAAGAGCAATTCGGAGATCAAAGACATTTGGTTTTGAATGCTCTGCAGTTAAATGGGCTACTGGCCTACTAATGAATTGGGGATGAGAAAAGTGCCTCTAAATTTAAACTCCTCATTCTTAAGTGCAACTACAGTGCACCAAAATATGCCTTAGTATTAAGTGGATGAAAAGAAGAGAATCAACAATAATGGGTGGCCTATTGACCTGCAAATAGAAACGATTATGAAGAAAACATCCTACTCGCCCAGCTAACAAATAAGGGGGGGGAGGAAGGGGGCAGTCCCCAACATATTCACAAAACATTATGAAAGGAAACATGGAATGTATAAAAGATGGTGAATGGACAAGTATAACTAATTTCTCCACTGTCAAAGATATGATCTCTAGTCAGCAGTAACTCAGATGAACACAGTCTGCCTATACACCTCTTCATGTAAAAACTATCCTAACGAATTAAAGAAGAATGAAGGGGCCTAATAGCATACAAAGAGAAATCATCACAAAGAGTACATCGTACTTACCCTCACTAAAAGCCTGGTGAATGGCAAAAATATAAAGTTGCTTACACATTGCCAAAAAATAGGATCTCAAGTTAGCAATCAATAAATTTGAATCAAAACTAGCTATAAAACCATTAATGTAGGAAAAAGTAAACAAGACAAACAAAAAAACTTGAGAAAAACGAACACCTACATTTTGCTAACTCATGGGTAAACAGATTTTGGGTGCTAGGAGTTATTCGATGTAAGAACTCTACATAATCAGCAGAATGAAACTGGGCAAGCTCTACCGGGTACGCCTTGTGCGGCCGCTGCCAAGATTTCAAAAATAAGACCTTGTCGTCAAACTGATCAATCATCAAAAAATGATGCAAGAGAACAAACAACTGGAGACAAGTAACAAACATATATCTCCATTTTGTTGTGGAGGCCATATGCGAGCACAAGGTGATGCGTCATGCAGAGACGGTGAGGTTTCATGGGATGGTTTGGACCGAAATAGACATTTCCAACATCTCCTGCAAAACAGTCCCAAATCCAAACATATGAAAACCAATTTCATATCTCTAGGGCGAGCAAAGTCTTGATGGGAGCGAAGAAAATAAAATGAGGGATAGTATTGTTGGATATGTATTCCAAAAAGGACGAAGAAGAGGAAAGTACCGTCGTAGAAGTAGGAAATCCTATCCTTGGAAGGCATGCCAGTGGTGGGAAGTGTACCAAGGAAGAAATCACACCTCAATGCTTTGCACTTCTGATTAATAATAACTTGACAATATAATATCAAACCCAAGATATCGTCATCCAAGTTTAGAGATAAAAATAATAACAAAGTAGACTCATTGATCCAAAGCCCCAACATTTCTACCATCAAAAAAGGAGAGAGAAAAACAATACCTAAGTAGACTCGTTGATCCAAAACCCCAACATATTTTAACATAAAAAAAGAGAGAGAAAAATAATAACTAAGTACACTCATTGATCCAAAGCCCCAACATATTCTAACATAAAGAGAGAGAGAGAGAGAGAGAAAGAGAAATAATACCGAAGTAGACTCATTGATCCAAAACCCCAACATATTTTAACATAAGAAAAAAGAGAGAAAAATAATAACTAAGTAGACTCATTGATCCAAAACCCAACATAGTTTACCATCAGAAGAAGAAAAAGAGAGAGATGAGTCTTATTTTCTAACATTAAGTAATAGCAACATCGACAAGCACGCATTTGTAATTAACTAATCATGTAATTTTCATAACTATAACAACATAATTTCAAAACCCTAAAATTAGTACACAATCAAATCTATGAATATTACCAAAAAGATGCACATGCTAATGATGGTCAATCATAAAAAAAATGAAATAAAAATAAAATGTTTATACCTAAGTTGGCGATTATGCGGCGGACTGCGGCGATTTCCGGTGCTGTGAGAGGGAGACGGCGGCTGTGGCTGCCGTCCCAAGGCTACACTGAGAAGGGGAAGATTAGCTCGACGTGGTTGGAGCACCACTGACAGATGGCGACACTGGTTGTGGCGGGCTAAGGGGAGGTGGCTCAAGGAGATGTTGTCGGCTAGGGAGAGGGGATGAGGGCTAGGGAAGGTTGAGATTGGCTAGGGGGAAGGGACTGTGTGGCCGGGGCGGTGCACAACAGGCCTGCGGCGGCGCTAGTCGCCGGCGAACATGCATGTAAGCGGCGACCCTGTTTTCAGCATGGGTCGCCGTGCATGTCGTCGCACAGGACGGGGAAAGGTCAGGAAGGATGAGGGAAGGGCTAGGGAGGGTCTCCGGAGTTCGTTTCCGGCGTTGGTGTCTCGCGGCGACGCTTGCAAGGCGTTGGCGACGCCTGCAAGGCGGTGGCGGTGGCGACTGTGTGTGGAAACCGGGGAGAAGCGAAGGAAGAGAATGAGCTAAGAAGGACGGAGGTGAGGGCGGCGACTGCGAGGGATGTTCGATGGGGCTGGTGGCCGTGACCGGCAGCGGCGAGGAGGTCGCCGGCGGGGGAAGAAACAAAAATAAGAAACAGGGGCGGCGTCTTGGAGGAGGAGATAGATCGGAGAGAAAGAAATTTTATTATTATAACTTAAACTTACTTCCAAGCCTTTTAAAAAATATAAAATAAATATAATAAATTATTATAAAATAAAATATAATTAAATAAATAAAATAATATGCTCCAAACATACTAATTCACCCAACATCTTATCTAACACATTATAAATAACATAATTTCAATTTCTATTCAACATAATATTATATATTTTAATAACTCATTTTTATATTTCATGACCGATGTTATCATTATAAACTTGGGTACACTTACCCTCATAGCTCATAATACACGATTGACCTCAACTCGACGCATATGTTCTAAAAGTAACTCAAATCTTATCGACTACTAAATAAGTCGGTTCAAAATTATAAAACCCGACTTGAGTCATACGTTTTACATTACCAATCTAAAATAAATATCGATAAAATAATACCAGTAAATAAGTATTCTATTATCATGAGAACTTAAAAAAACTTCAAAAGGCCTCGCATGGGTTGTTAGCAAGGACAACTTATTTTAAAACGCCGACACACAAGCACGATAAAATCCATAGTCAATAAAAAAACTTGCACCCTCACAACTTCCATATAACACATGTCATGGTACTCAGGTGGCAAAGGAGTGGTTAGGTTAGTTTCATAAATTTCAAAATTATCTTAGGGTTTGAATGATTACTTATGCAATTTACAATACCCATACAACTCTCTCATATTCGTAAAACCCTCATATACATATACATAATAATATGCTTGGATAAGGACATGTATAATAACTTTCTGCATCTTATCTTTCGAAAACCATCAAGGGATCTCCGTTTTGAAGTTTTGTTAAACTTATGAAAAATACAACTAAATGACTCGATATCGAAGGGATCCGATAAAATGCTACTCATGTCATATTGTGTCTAAAATACGATTAAACTTGACACTTAGGGAGTCAAACAGAGATGAAGCAAATGAGAGTCTTACAAACTTGGATAAGTAGAGTTCCATATCCTGGACTGACGAGCTTACCTCGCATATCAAGCACAAAGATGGAACCCGAATGAGACTCATATCACAATGGCATGCATATCAAAGGAAAATCTCTACACATGCACAACACATAAGACACTTAATTATCTTAATTACTTAATTTATGGAGTGTTAAACCTCATAGGTAACTTAGTTAAAATTTAGGGTTACATGTACACTTAGTTGTAAAAGTCCAATACTTAGGTTTAATCAAATAGACTTAAACGGATGATTTTTCAGATGGTCCAAACATTGTCCAAATGGGCTGAAATTTGAACCAGTGGGTCCTAACACTCTATGGGTTGGGTGGGAATTTTATCTAAGTATTGGACCATGGGAAAACATGGTAAACAAGGCCCACTAAATTCACGCTATGGTGTTGTGTTCCTGGGAGTAACACCAAATTTACTAAGTATAGTTCATAGGCTTGGAGACTACAAATTAGCCAAGGCCAATGGGCATAGGTATCCAACTGTAAAACCCCATTTTTGGGTTAGGGTTTTACCTGATTAAAGTTTTGCCCTATTTGGGTCAGTACCGAGTTGGTTCGAGTGAGATTGAGCCAAACTAGTTTCAGATTATAATTATAGGCCCAATGGCCGTATGAGTATGTTATAGTGGTTGATTATGCCAGACGTGCAGATAATAAGATCACGAGTTATCCGTGTATACTCAGGTATACGGATTTGTTTGTATATGCTAGCTAAGATTTTAGGCCTAGATTTAGGCCGTTGCAACGTTTAGTATGCGTTTGGGATTTTTTTGGGTATTTCATTTGCATGCGAATTTTAGATCACTTGATTGTGCCCCTACGGGCCCATCTTAATTTCGTTTAGGGTTTCGAGGCTCATTTACTCTTCTTGCTTCGATTCCGACCTATAGAGTCAATTTTAGGACTCGAGTCAGTTTTGAGTTCGGACGGGTTTGATCCGAACTTTCAGTCCATATCTATATAGCAAATATCCATAGGTGGACCCTACTAGGCTATGGGTTGTTGGATGTCCCGACCGTGCCACGTGGCAAAATCTGGGCCGTCCACTCACCGTTATCTTCACGCATTTCCAAGGTTTTCCATGATTTTGAAATTTTCACTGTTACGCTGCCGCCACTTCGGCTCGCCGCCGGCGAGTCTCCGCCTCACCCCTAGCTTCCGCATTGCCACCCCCATGGCCGCCTCGTGGCCGGCTTTGCAGTCGTACCTGTCATGACCGCCGCCGGTGAGGGAGTTTTTGGATTCGGTTTTCGCCACCGCCGCCACCCGTTCGGGACATTTTCTGGCGTCGGCGAGCCACCACCGGCCGATCCGACCACCCGCACAGCTTCCCTCACTTCGATCTACATTTTGAGACAACCCATGACGACCACCACGACCTTGATCGCTGCCGGCAACATCGCCGCACCCGGCGACGACACCGCACGTTTTTGGCCATTTTTCAGCCAGCCAGTGGCCAGACTCTGCGGATCGTCACCGCCATTACTATCGTCGTTCTCTCCTCTCTCAATCCCGATTGGTGGCCGCCGCATCTGCACCGCCGTAGCCGTTCTCCAGCGACAGGCACCGCCGCCCCCGTCCAGCCCGTTTACCCGCGCCATGTCCGCTGGCCTGCGTTCATGTCCACTAGCCCGCGACCGCGTCCGCGATCCTCCCAGCCGACCCAACCCATTTTCCAGCC
>JAVDBV010085591.1:0-26734 GCA_032619315.1 Piper longum | reverse complement strand
TATGGAAGGTGTGAGGGCGTAAGCGTTGTATGTATGTATGTATGTATGATTATGATTATGAGCCGTGCATGCGAGCCGGCATTTGTTAAGTATGTTTGCTTACTGCCCGGTGTGAGGCAATTCTTGAAGTTTCATATGTTTTCGTGGGTAATGGAATACCCATTTGCCAGATTGTATTAGTTATATTTCGGACCAGTAACATTCGTTACTGACGTTTTTCATATAATATATGTAGGTCTGCAAATCTTGAGTCGACTCCGGTGGAAGGACAGATAAACGCTACACACACTTGAGTTCAACGCAATATTTACTTTGTGATATTTATTTATATTTGTTGTGTTTTTTTATAAATATTTGACAATTTCTTCCATTCTCATGACACAAAGAGGGTTATTTCGATCTATTTTATGGATCGAGTCTCACTGACTAATAATATTAAACATGTCTCGACTCGATCGTAACACTTCTGATCCGGCTCTTAAGTGAACCGAAATTGGGGTGTTACATTCACTCATCCAGGTCCTTAAGAATCCTCTACTTCATCTACTCCTTCACATCCCGAGAGAGTATTTAATCGAGTATTTAGACAATAGGACAACATCAACGGCATTTTATTGGATCTTTTCAATGCCAGGCTATTTGGTGGAGTTTTTCTACAGATTAATAAAATTACATGGATGAGATCCCATGTTGTTTTTTAAAATTTAATATTGAGAAACTTGTGATATAGGCCCTTACATAAACTTACTACATGACTACACCAATTTGACATTTTTATGAACAAGTGTGGGAGTGGTATGGGTATATGAATTGCACTAGTACTCCTTTATACCCTAATGTGGTGCAACGTAAGAGGATAATGTGTAACACAATACATTTATGAAATTTGTGGCACTTTGGTTTCTATTCGCCCTTACCGTGGTGGGAAATAAATAGAGGATATGAGGATGCAAGTGAGTTTATCTTTACGCTTTTCATTGATTTGTCCGGAGTATGATATTTTTATTATGAAACACAACCGATTAGGCCCATATTATAATGTGTTGCATTCTTGGAGTATCTAAATTTGTCATGGATATTGAGATACTCATCAATTAGTTTCATATTATTAGTAGCTAATTTCGTGTAGTTAATCAAACTTGTTTAATTACTGACAATTTTCTCATATCTATGTAGGTATATATTCTTGGTCAGCATAGGCAGACGGATTGGAGGACACATGGTGGTGGATTGTGCTTGATGTGTGCTTATATTTTAGACTTATGTATTTTGTGGATTTAGACCATGAACTTCTGATGTATGGATTATATTATTTTGTGGGCTTGTGCCAAAATCTCCCTTGAACATTCTGCAATTGGATTGGGTCTATGTGATGGTTGATTGTGCACATCTATTTTCTTTGGTTTTTGTGTGGAATATCAATTTTGGGGCATAAGCTAACAATTGTTTATAGGGTATGTAAGCCTCAAAGTCTTGGAACATGACGTAGAGTAATTTATGTGTACAAAACATATTTTGTTGTAGCTATGTGTGTGTTAGAGTAGCGTGGGCCCAAGAAGTGTGTCATTTCATGAAGAGCCCACGTGAAAATTAATGTTAGAGTATGATACTCTGGTACTCGATGATGCCTCTATGTATTTAATTGTCGATCGTGAGTATGTGGATTAAGTAACCATGTCCCTTGTGTTACGTATAATAAGTTCATAAGAATAAGTGTACCTAACTTTAATATTGTAACTATGTATAAGAACCGGATCATGCATTTGCATTTTTTCAAGATCAAGCTCTTAACTGCAGTGGGGCATCGCCTCTTCTGTAGTTCGGAGTGATCATGTATGCATTTCTAAACTCACCCTCGAGTTGCTAGGGAGGTGTTCCTCTCCTGTGAGCTGAAGTGCTCATGATAGGAGCTCCCTAAGTTTAAGAACTTTCATATAATAGTATGATCAGCATGAATTGTATGAAATCTTGTCAGGTTTCCATCTTAAGCCTCCTTGAAGGTTGAGATCCACATCTATAAATTTTGTATGATTGTAGACAAACAAATAGCTCGAAAGTATAACACATCGAGGGGAAGAGGTTTGTTTCCAACCCATCGAGGGGAGGTATCTTGTGGCATCCCACCCCAAGACCTACAACCTAAGTCACTTACAAAAGCTTGGAGAGGCTTTGGAGGGCAAGGACAAGCCATGGAAGGAAGATGGGGAGGCATGGAGGCAAGGGGAAGGCATATCAAAGCAAAAGAAGGGGTGAAAAGTGAAAAAAGTTGTTTTATAGTAAAGGGAAAACCTTCCAGCGCAAGGCCCCAGCCCAGAACAAGGGTGCCGACCTTTGTGACCCAAATCACGGACAGCATAGTCTGTTGTCAAGACAAATAAAAATAGAAAATAAGAGCCAAGGCAGCATAGTGTCTAGCCAGGCAACTCCGACCACCCAGTGAGACTAAGGTCATGGCTCACATATATCATACCATATATGCACGTGACAAAAATAACTGAGCATGCAACTCGATTCTAGTCATGACCTAACTAAAACTAAAATTGTCAGGCAAAATGCCCGGTTTTACAATGAAACTCATCAATAAACCAAGTATCCCCACTTCCTCTTGGAAAATGAATTTTAGAAGAAATTTTGCCACTATAAAAAGCAAGACACACATATCCTTTCAATAAGTAAATAATATAATTACTTCCACAAATAATAAATAAAATTTATTGCCTCCCACACATAATTGTCTCTATTTTTTATTTTAGGAACTAATCCAGCCCTTCAAAGTTAGAGACTAAATCTTTTGCTTTGAAAACAAAGAAAGTTTTTTTTCTTCTAGACAATAAATAAAACAAAAAGCAGACACATGTACTAAATTTCAACAATAACAACTTAAAATGTGAGATCTCTCTACTTAGTCTCACATTTAATACCTATTGGGAGAAGATCCTCTTTGTAAGTTGGAATGGACTATAGATCTCTAACTTGGGTTAATCATTTTAAATAAATGATTTAGGCCAATTACGTTACACTTTGGGCCAGGCTGTTATAAATAGTATCAGAGCAACCATGTTCCGTGTTAGATGGTGGGTTGGACTATGGACAGTGGCTAAGCTATTGATTACGGGCTATGGAAGGTCATGGGTTGCGGTTAGTAGCGGGCCAAGTTTGGAAATTTCATGGACGAAATTTCCTAAGGTAGGTGAATTGTGAGATCCCTCAATTTAGTCGTACATCTAATACCTAGTAGGAGAAGATCCTGTAATGAGTGGGAATAGACTATAGATCTTTAACTACGGTAAATAATTTTAAAGAAATAACTTAGGCTCATTATGTTGCAATTTGGGCCGGGTCGTTACACAAAATGAGGCTGAAAGATATATGGAAATTCAAAATGCAACTCTATGACTCGTAGATATTTCATAATGGTATGTTTGGTTAGTATTAAATTAGTGTAAACAACATAAAAATTTTAAAATATTCAATTTTATTAAAATTAAATATATTTAATATGTTTTATATGTAAAATAATATTCAACAAATTATTTTGTGCTCCAATTAAGTATGGTTACATCTAAACTGTAGTATGAAATATTATAAATTCTTTCCCACGTGGCCTCGAATGTAAAATTAATTTTTCATCTATTTCTAATCTAAAGAGATAAGAAAAATAGATGATAATAAACATAGAGAAATTTTTTTATATGATTAATTTCAATAGAAAATAGAGTTTCTTATAACAGAAAGTGAGAAAAATTTTGATATTACAAGATGGGAAAATCTAACATAATTACAATAAAATTAAAATTTTAATATAATGACATAACTACCTTCCCATTTGAAAAAAACAAAAATTTTTAAGTACCATGATGGCAGTCATGCGTGCAGGTGGCGGCAACCGATGTAATATCTTGAAATTTTAATTACTTATACTTAGTGTTACTGAGACAACTTAGATGGACATACTTATTTTAGTCAGGACAAAGTTTTTCTTTGTACTTTAATCAAATTATAGTTTGTAGTGCATTGATTAATTCAGTTAAGTTGTTGATTATATATAATATGAGAAAGCGAGATCAAACCATTATGTGAAAGGAGCAGAAAAGGGCAATTAGTCGACACAAATTGTTAAAGATAGTTTAACAAGTGAGGAAGTTGTATAGATAGAAAAGTGCATGCTGTCAGATTATGAGCCAACTCCAAATAATTAATTTCTTGCTAATGTTGATCATTGTTCAATGTTGGTTTTACATTTATAATGGTCTAGAGGGTCATTTAATTGGAACTAGCGCTGAAAAAGGTTACCCAATTAGCCACCGAATTGGTTGAATTTAGTTAAATATTGCTGTGTGGGTGAAGCTGGGTGTAAGGGCTATAACATGGATAACTGACCATCTATTCTCTCCTGCACATCATCCTCCTCTTCTTTTGTTCATGTTCTGGTCCTTCACCTTACCTCGTGGTTAGAAGGTTTGTAAGTCATCACCAATCGAAAACTACCGAAGAAGAGCTTAGTAATTCAACTTTAACAAATGTAATTTATGCACCATGTGCATATTCATGTTGTATTTTGTTTGAATTATATACAAACATGTGTATTCATGGTTGATCAATATTTATTTTATTATTTGATACATGTACATCATAATTTGGACCATGAACTCAATTATGCTTGATGCAGATAGGAGTAATTAATGTAAAAACCAATTTTGTGTTGTTTGATGCCTAAAAGAATATGTTGAATTAAAATAATGTAATAATTTATTTTTATTTACCAAGCAGCGTTGTTAACCCTTAACTTGATGTAAATAAGAGGTGTACAAAGTATCATCATGTTCTAAACATGTTTGAGTGGTTTCCTGCAAAACCCTAGTTACATTTAGAAACTTGTTCAATATAATAATGTTTTAATAGGAAATTTTGATAGAGGCGAGAAAACTAAAATTGTTTTAGAGGAATGCCATATAACATGTTATGAAGTCGTGGTTCAAATTTCATGAAATTTGAACTTTATTTGGTCCTTGAATAAAGATGACAAAGCTCGGAAGAAAAACCCTAAATGCTGCACCGTAGTGTTGCATATAAAAACTTTTGAGAGAGATGGCTCTGTGCCACGATGCTCGTTAAAAGAAAATTTTGACAAACAGGGCCCCAATGCCGGCATTGAGAGCCATTTCCTTTGTGATAATTTTGATAAAACTCTTTTAATTGTTGTTTAAACTTTACGTATGATGTATAGATGCTTGTTTGAAGGTTAGATAATGTTCATATGATTTTAAATATATGTTGTAATGATTATTAACATGTGGGTTAAATGTTGAATGATTGGTCGTGGCATATCATGCATGCATACACATGCATTCTAGTCAGATAGTGATATGTATATGCTTATTTCATTGCTTAGACTAGGAGGTGACAACTGTTCTAGAGCAAGGAAGGCTATTGACTAGGTTTATTTATGATATGACACATATAATGTTGATGGTGATGGTGATGATTTCATACAACACATTATAAACATCAATAAGAAGTTAACATTATCATACCAACATCATACAATGATTGACGAATCTTGAGCATAGCATATGTTTGCCAACATTAACAATAAAACATGAAACTCATACTTAGGGTACAAGCATTGTGACACTAGGCCTACAATGTTCGAGCTCAGCAAGGGTTTCACGATTAGTGAAAGCTGTGGCGCTCACAAAGGAAGTGAGACCATTGTGGCGTTGAGCTGCGTATGTATATTTCCAAGAAGTGAAGGTCGTGCAGCCAATAGCCCCGGCATCGGAAGCCACAGTGCTAGGCCTCATCTTCTTTACTTTTAGTTGAGTAGCACTGTGGCCCTAGTGCTAGGGTTTTGAATCAGAATTTGTTTATCTTTTTAGGTTTTGATCCGATTTTTATCAAACAAATTTTCTTATTCTCCACACAACAAAACAAGAGTTGTAGCATGTTTTAATTTAAAATGATTTAACCTAATTTTTCATAATTTTAGTTAAGAGAAAAGAATAATTTAATGGAGTTTAATGTTCTAAACTTAATCTATCTCAACAATTCAACCTTAGAACACAGTTAAATCATTAGGATATCGAGTAAAACTAATTTACAGTGAGTCTTAACATGAATTAACACTTTAAACATTGTTCTAACATGTTGCCCAAGCATAAAATATAGAAGCAATCATGTAAACAACATGGAACATCAAGCATAGAACATGAATCTACACTATTAACTTGTTCTAATTAAAATTACTGACCTCTTCTTTAGCAAATTTGCCAAGATTTCCGCTCCAACTACTCCACACTGATCTCCAACAAGGGAGAAGTGTAGAGAGAGAGAGAGTAGATAGAGAGGGAGTAGATAGAGAGAGACAAGCAAGGAGGGATGGCTGATATGGCTCAAAATTGCAAAAGTTCAATTTGCCCACCTAATCCTCCCTTATACACTCTAGGCCTTCTACACACCCCAGGACATCCTCCTAATCTCATCAGACTAAACTAAACTTAAAGGTCCAACACAAACACATAAATGGACAAACCTATCTACATCTAATGACCGACGCTTTCTAAGGCAAAACTTGACCATTGGACAACTAATAATGCTACACTTCAACTTAGATCTTCTGAATGTGTAAATAATTGCTTAAGCCTGAACATTAGGCTAAAAAACAAACATACTATAATGACCCAACCTAATGTGCAACGTAATGGGCCTAAGTCATCTCTTTAAAATGGTTAACCGAAGTTAAAGATCTATAGTTCATTCCCACTTATAAACATGATCTTCTCCCAATAGGTATTAGATGTGGGACTAAGTTGAGGGATCTCACAATACACCCACCTTAGGAAATTTCATCTTCAAAATTCCTACACTTGGCCCTTTGCTGGCCCGAACCCACGACCTTCCATAGCCCGTGACCCACAACCTTCCATGACATGTGACCAAGAGCCTAGCCAACATCCATAGTCCAGCCCACCATCTAACATTGAAACAGGTTGCTCTAATTCTATTTGTAACAACCCGGCCCAAAGTGCAATGTAATGGGCTTAAGTCATTTCTTTAAAATGATTAACCCAAGTTAAAGATCTATAGTCCATTCTCACTTATAAACAACATCTTCTCCAAGCAGTTATTAGATGTGGGACTACGTTGAGGGATCTCACAATCCACCCACTTTATGAAATTTTGTTTCCAAAATTCTTACACTTTCCTGTTGTTAGCCCCAACCCACGACCTTCCATAGCCTGTGATGCACAACCTTCCATGGCCCAGGACTGAGAGCCTAGCTACTATCCATAGTCCAGCCCACCATCTAACACGGATCCAAGTTGCTCTGATACTATTTGTAACATTCCAACCCAAAGTGCAACGTAATAGGCCTAAGTTATTTCTTTAAAAATGGTTAACCGAAGTTAAAGATCTATAGTCCATTCCCACTTATAAAGAGGATCTTAGCCCAATAGGTATTAGATGTAGAACTAAATTGAGGGATCTCACAATCCACCCACTTCAGGAAATTTTATCCTTGAAATTCCTACAGTTGGCCCGTCGCTAACCCCAACCCATAACCTTTTTGGGCTCGTGACCGACAGCCTAACCAACGTTTGTAGTGCAGCCCATCATCTAATACGAAATCAGGTTGCTATGATACCGTTTGTAACAACCCGGCCCAAAGTGCAACGCAATGGGCTTAAGTAAAATTTCTTTAAAATGGTTAACTCAAGTTAAAGATCTTTAGTCTATTCTCACTTATAAATAGGATCTTCTCCAAGTAGGTATTAGATGTGGGACTAAGCTGAGGATTTGGAAGTTGTGAGTGCGATTTAACATTCATTCGTAACAAGCCAAGTGTAGGGACGAAGATGTGGGTCTAGCAATGGGCCAAGTATAGGAATTTTGAGGGCAAAATTTTCTAAGGAGGGTGGATTGTGAGATCCCTCAACTTAGTCCTACATCTAATACCTAGGCTAAGATCTTTAACTTTGGTTAACCATTTTAAAGAAATGACTTAGTACCATTATGTTACACTTTGGGCTGGGTTGTTACAAATGGTATAAGAGCAACCTGGTTCTGTGTTAGATGGTGGGTTGGACTACGAACGTTAGCTAGGCTCTCAATCACAGGCCATGGAAGGTCGTAGGTCACATGCCATGGCAAAAATTTCCTAAGGTGGGTGGATTGTGAGATCCCTCAACTTAGCCCTCATATCTAATACCTACTAGGATAAGATCTTGTCTATAAGTGAGAATGGACTATAGATGTTTAACTTGGGTTAACCATATTTGAAGAGACATAGTCTATTACATTTCATTTTGGGCCGAGTCGTTACACTTACCATTAGATATATATAATTGGTTCACATATGACCGTATCCAACTTGTCCACCAAAGGTAAAATCTTGCCTGACCAGCTAATCCCTAGGGATTTCACTTGATCATTTGCCCCATTTCATGAGTGAGCGTTAGATGAAGATCTCACATAGACAAACTCAAAATAATTAACACACAACTATACAATTCAAAGTACCATTCATTAGTCTAAACTAACTTATAGAAAGAAAAAAATTTATGTGATGAAAATTACGTAGTTAACTTTGGATATCCTAATCAAGAGAAGGAAATAAAATTAATGAATATTGGAAAGAAGGATAGATATTGCATTCTACCCTCTTTAAAGAAATTTCATCCCGAAATTTACTTAAGGAAAGTGCTCCATGTGCTTTGCTCTCAAATCGGCTTCAACCTCCCATGTGGCTTCTTCCAGTGCATGATACCATGATAAAAATCTTACCATTAGGATGGCCTTTGTCCTTAGTTGCTTTTTTTCTATTCAAAATCTGCAGGGACTTCTTAATGCAGGACATGTCATCCTAAATTTTCAGCTTGCGGAATCCATCTTGCGGGATTCATCTAGAATGTACTTCTTCTGTATAGAGATATGAAACATGCCATGGGCTGAATTAGAGTCATCAATAAAACTAACCGGTAAGCTATTGCACTCACTCTTTTCATGATCTCAAATGGTCCAACATTCCTTGGACTTAACTTGTTACACTTACTAAGTTTGTTTAGTCGTAATTTGGGGAGCTTTATTATCCTCTTGTAGCTAGTTTTATGGTTAAATGGTTTAGTATAATTGTGATTTGATGCTTATGAAAAATGTGAAAAAATTTAAAAATGATAGATAATCTAATTGAGGAGTAAAACAGAAACTAAAAAACATGGTTTAGATATTTTCATAATGTTAAGTCCAAGAAATGTTAGGGACTAGACTTAACAAACTAATTGAATGGGAATTGGTTAAACTAATATGTCATACTGATAAAACTCCGGGCATCCACACTAGCCAAGACAAGAGTTGAGTAAGTCAATGTACACATATAGCAGTTATGATCATTTGTAGGGGATTGTGTTGGAAGGTTGCATGACTAATCATCATGTAAACCCTATGTGTTGAGATGCAATGTAACACCCCAATTCGGTCCACCCGCAAACTGGATTGGAAATGCTATCAGTGAACGACCCATTCACTAACCTACTTAATTTGATTAAACAAATCTGGATCTGCCCTCGATTTCTCAAGATGGTGATGTAAACATTCAATATATGGATGATATATTTAAGTTCTAATGTTGTTCTAAATGAATGCTATGATATACAATCCATATTCAAAACAATACAAACACATTAAAAGTTTGAAAAAAAAATAATGATTTCAGAGTCCCCTGTAAAATTACAATAGGGACCACTCTATCAATAACAAATATTATATATGTAGAATGATAAAAACGTAAAACTATACCAAAATATTGTATTTTAATCCAGCACTTACATCATAATCATTTTTATCTTGTTGTGTCGGGTCTCGACCCCCCTTAACTCATCCTGTTCAGTTTTATTCACATCAATATTCACTCGTAGATTATTTCATTAAATTTACACACCATTTTTTGCAATAAAATGTCATAACATTTAATTCACACCATTCACAACAGTTCATCATATCACATTGTCACTCATTCTCGGGAGGTACATGTGTGTAAGTTGCATTGCTGCTCTTTTACAGTCTCGACAACACTCAGTCATTCAAGTTCTCACCTACATATATAATACGAAAATATCAGTAATGAGTGCTACTAGTCTAGAAATAACAAATATTCAAACTTACACAGAAGAGATGACTCTCGTATTAAATAAATCTACCATATACTTATTCATTAGAATCACTCATAAGGGCACTAATCAGGAGTTGTTAGCCTCGGCTTGATAATGTCCCATTATGGCTTGTCAGATACCTTGGCATTTTCAACTTATTCCTCGCACGAGAAAATCATTTATCTTAAAGGCTTTCACATCCTTTGTATCACTCTTGGCCCTGAGAGCAGAGGCCAAGTACTCTTAGGAAGGCGCCTTTAGTACCCTTTAAATCCACAAGTCTAGACATGTGCAACATTGAAGTATCTGTAATCTTCCACACTTCTTTGGATTTGAGGAACTCAAAGGTGGAGTTGTCAGAAACCATCGGGAATGAAATGGCCCACTCATCAATCCAAATCCCACTTTGGCTAGCACCTGCAACCGCTCGTGGTGCGCGTGAGTCTACTTTCCCTTGTCTCACATCTCACTGGAAAACCCGAGAAAACTACATGTAGATAGGTCTAGGTAGGGATTTTAATATTGTAGGCCTGAAGGCATCATGGTTTAGATTTAAGTTTTCAAAAACAAACTCAAGGGATCACATCATCGAAGGTTATTAATTCTAAAATTTGTAGACTAAATGACTTGTGTGGAGTGGGATATGATAATCCACCACTCCGCATATATGCATACCTGTTAAATCAAATCACAATAGAGTGAGAGAGTCAAACCAAAAGTGAGTCCTAAATGGACCTGGTAGAAGCTCCAATTGTCTCCACGTGCTTATGCGGAGAACTCCTACTCTAAACCTACACATAAAAACTAAAAGCTAATGCCTGCTATGATGCATTCACACATCCTATATTACAGTCCCATAAAAGCACTCACATCAATCCACATTATGATTTCATAATTTACATTGCACTTAATTAACAATTCATAATTTACTTAATAAGTTCATTAGCATTTATTTCATATCATTCAAATCATGTAAATTCATTTTTATTTACAATAAAAATAATTTACAATGTGAATCGATCAAATCATAGAATTCGGTGCTACTAATTATCAATTTTAAATAATTAGGTCAGAGTTCATTATACCTCGTGTTGTCGATGATCGGTGACGACTAGGGTTTGTTGCACAGTTGGGGACTCAAATTCGGTACCCATTGGCATTTGAAGTTCAACAAGGTCTGGCTGGATGAATTCGGCGAAAATCTGATTTTTTGGCAGTTTTTGGCAATTGTTTAGTGGTTTTCCAGACTTTTTCTTGCGACTTTTTCAGAGAGGTGGGTAGCGCTGTGGGTCAGCACTGGCATAGAGATGTCGACACGACCATGGTGGTGGTCAAGTCGACAAGTGTGTGGCTCCTGTGCATCGTGGAGCTCGGACGGCAACCAGGATGACCACAGGATGCTCAACAGAGCTATGACGGATTCAATTAGTGGCAATGCAACAGTTAGAGGTGGCGTCGATGGTGAGGATCGAAGTGGTGATTAGGGGAAAGGGAGAAAGGCGTTGTGGGAGGGTTTGGGCTATATAACACGGCCAGCTTCGGCTCAACACGTGTGCCTTAAAATTGACTTGACTTGAACTGATGGCTAAACTAACTGATTGACTAATGCAAAACTCTGACTCGAGTTACAAGTTTTACATGCAAACTTTGCAATTGCTTATGAAGAAGAGTAAAATAATATAATAAGGACAAGGTTAATAACAATAATTATTTTCTCTTGTAAAATTATTGTGAAAAGATAAGCTGATGATATGTGTGGTATGTGTCATTAAATCAATGAGTAATTCATGGAACATAAATTTATAAACTCACTACATAGGTATTCAATTTAGATAAATTGATGGGAACAATCACTACAATGGATGGTAAATACATAATATACAAGATGAAAGAGCTATTAAAATGGATAGTCAATCCCAAATATAGAAAAGATAAAAGAGCAAAGAATGCTATAGAGTAATTACACCTGACTTAAGGTAAAATAAGATTAATTAAGTAGAGAATTGATCTAATATTGATAGATTGTGAGTGCATGGTAAAATCATATTTATACGTATTTATATTTATGATACACGTTTGAATATTATATATGAAGGTACGTGATGATAACAATTGCCTGAAGGTGAAGTTACTGATTCTTATCTATGTTTATTCGATTTTGTAACATCCCAACTCAAAGTGCAAACTAATGTACTATGTCATCTCTTCAAAAGTGGTACATCAAATTAAAGATATACTGTCCATTTTGACTTATAAACATGATCTTAGATGTGAGATCAAGTTGAAGGATTTCACAATCCACCCACCTTAGGAAATTTCATCCCTCAAATTCTAACACATAGCCCGTTGCAAGCCCTAGCCAACAACCATCTTTGGCCCTTGAAAGGCAGCTTAGCCGATGTCCCTAGTCTAGCCCACCATTTAACATGGAACCATGACGCTTTGAAACTATTTGGTACGACCCGACCCAAAGTGCAACATAATAAGCTAAGACATCTCATCAAAAGTAGTTATCCAAGTTACAGATCTATAATTCATTCCTATTTATAAACAAGATCTTACCCCAGTAGGTATCTCACAATCTACCCATCTTAAGAGCTTTCGTCCCTGAAATTCCTACATTTTGCCCTTTACTAGCCCCAACCCATGACCTTCTTTGGCCAGTGACTGGCAGCCTAGCCAACATACCTAGTCCAGCCCACTATCAATTTCAATTGTTGTAAATAAAATGATGCCTAAAACCCTAGTGGTGTTGCATGATGTGGAAGATATGAATCTTAAGAACATGATTAGACAACCCAAGAGTCAGAAGTGCCAGTTTGGGAGGCCAGACTAACACCAATACTAAGTAGTCAAAGATTTACCTAGCAAGAGAAATTGTGTCAATACATTGAAGAAATATATAGTAAGACACTAGAGAAGAATGACCATTTAATAATACAAACATTTGGATAATTGTTCAATAATAAGAAAATAAGTGTGGAATAAGTTGATAGGGCACTTTTTATCACACATTATGCATAACTAAGTACCTTTAATCGTAAAAAAAACATATGTAAAAAACATAGAAGGAGGAAGAAAGAGATGAAGGAATGCTGATAGTGTTATTAACAGTGAGGTGATGTTTTAAGGAATTGACGATAAAAAATTTCCTTAGTGGGGAATGAGGTGGTACCTTCTAGATTCGGAACAAGTTGTAAGTCGAAAGGCAAATTAAAAGGGAACCTTTAAAAGGATATGAAGTCTCAAAGTATCGTATGGGTAATTGATTAATACAGACATCTTTAGCATATTCAAAAGTTTTTATTGAGTTAGAGGACATTTTAGAAGTGCGTTAAGGCACAAGCACCAGTATTGAACAGTGTGTTAGTTATGTGTCAAGCTGGGTGCATGTGACACTTAATTAATGAGTGCATATGGTATGCCTTTATAATTGAAGGTGTTATCTAGGTAGTATGTGGGGTATGAGACACATGTGCGATATGGATGATAGTGTCATAGGATAGTGTACCCCACTTTAGCTATGCATATGAGTGGCAATGCTTAAATTGAGAAAAAAAATGTTCCAATGAATTGTAGTATGCTATGTGGCAAGATATGGGTTTATGGGAAGTATGGAGATCAATGAAGCATAAGACATGAGTAGAGTCATTTCAAATGACTATTCAAATACAATAGAGGATCCACTTTTGAAGTGTCATCGAACATTTTGGTTTTAGGATGTAAAAGTAGTGAAAAAATGGATCAAAATGACTCACATGAACAACCATCACAAAGTAGAAGTGGAAAAAAGATTATAAATTGTGATTTTGCTAAAATGAACTTGTATAGGAAAATGTGAAGATATTTATACTAACTTCTATAGAGTTGGTTACAAGTATACCAACGCATCATATAAAAAATGCCTAAGATACTATAAGGAAGAGTTAGGTGAAAGATAAATTTTCTCCTTATGACCCTAATATATTTTCGAAGACGAAATTCCCAAGCTCCGGACATTGTAAAGCCATGAGAATAACTAGGTTATTTTTAAAGTTTTGTAAATCTTAGAATGAATCATAAATATATTTAAATTAAATTAATTTTTTGGGACTGATATGATAAATTATTAATTATTATTCTTGGGTGTATCAGTCCTATGGTATTTATGGATTGTTTCAAGTAAGTTTTATTTATTAAAATTTTTTTATTTTTTTATTTTTCCCTTTAGGCTGAATAAGGTTTGACCGCAAATTGTACCCGTTGACCATGAATTGGGAATTGGGAGTGAGATTTGTTTTTCAAACTCTTTTTGTTAACTATCTTTTCACATTTTGTTATTAGCCAAAACTACGAAAGCCTAGAAATATACATTCCCAATTAAGATGGGATATGATTGGAACTACTAAACTCAATCACTTGTTACCATTACTCTTAAGTTTTCTATTGAGGTCTATCCCGTAGAGGTACTCAAATTGGATCAGTGATCGATTTATAGGTTTTGTCACAAACCTAATTGGTTACTTCCAACGTTGATGAAGGTGTATAGGTGCACTAATATGTGGAGGGATTGCAATTTTCCATGAATTTCCCATTTGCCACTCGACAACAAATCTTGATTTTACAGATTTGGACGATAAACTATCATCCCATTGAATCCGATTGGGATGCCCTTGGCTCGACATGTTTTTTTAGTGACATAATGACAAGGGAGCCAATGACTGAAGCCATAGTGAGCAGTGACCTTAACTATAATGGTCCTAAGGTAGCAATATTCCTTATTGGGTAAGTTTCGACCCGCACATAAGGCTTAATGATCTGGGCCCATGAATATCGGGAAGAGAACAATTATTGTTAACAAGGGAAAATCACTCATAGTAATGACAAGATAGGTTTTGTCCAAAAAAATCTGATTTTTTCTTGTCGAGTGTAGATTTTTCTCGGTAAAGAGGAATAAAATGGATTCAAGTCAATTTTTTTAAACGTACCAACATGCTAGACCCATGGTGTGAGTTGTTTCATGCCATAAATGAATTCGAATGCTCAATAAATCCATTGGACAGGCGGATTTGCATTCTTTTCACATTTCAAGCATCTAATAAATTGAGCCACTTGTGTGGAAAATTTAATAATTAATGAGGTCGTTGGGTGTTATAAGTGAGTTTGTAAAATCATGAAGGCATAAATTTTCAAGTAGAATTTAGATTTTGATTATTATATCCCTTTCTGAGTGGAGAACCAATTAGGGATGCTAATTTAGTATACAAAAACTCTATCACTTTTATCTTCCTATGTAGTAGGCATCCACAATGTTTTCTTTTCTCACAATTGTACTGTCCCTTCCTTATTGGGAGTCTCTCCATCTTCTCTTGCACATAAATATACCTCTCATTCTCTCCCCTTGCTCTGATTCTAAGTGCATGCATGTGTATTAGTTGTGTATTAAACAAATTTTCATGGTGTTTGTACTCTTTTTGGTTTCAGGTTTGATAATGGGTGATTAAATATTAATTTATTCATATTAAATTAAAATTGAGTTGAATTAAATCCAAGTGATGACATTAGGTTGATCATGTGTTTGTTATCTTATGTTTATTGACATGGATGAAAACATGTTTTATATTATTTATAAATAACTAAATTATTGTTATTGTTGATGTTGTTGTTATTGTTGTTATTGTTGTATCAGTGTTGCTGATTTATGTATGTAGTTGTATTTAAAATTTATGATCATGTGGGATAATTATTAATAAATAATTGTTCATGTAATATTAAATAAGTATATTATGTTTTCATTTGGGATACATATATTGATTATCTTAGATAATGTTAATAAATAATAAAGCTAACATGATCTAAATTTTTTAATGGTTATCATTAACTAATTAATGAATGACATTTTAATCAATTCATTAACTGATTGTAATTAATTCAAGTAACAAGGACGACGACTTTATATCTTAGCAAGTTAATGCGCATATGTGATCATGAATTATTAATTATTAATTGAATCACAATTATAATTAATCGTTGTTTGGTTAATTAAAATATTGTAAATTAATGTGTATGAGTTTATTATAATTGGTCCATAAATATTTTATCAATTAAAATTAGATTAGTATTAAATTATCATTAAATGTTTACAAATATATAGATAAGAACCGTATGTAGTTGTATTGGTAAATTAAGGCATGAATTATTAGAATATAATAGTATAATAATCGCAAGCGTTGAATCGTAATAGCATGCTTAGAATAAATAAAGTTCCACCGTTTACCGAGTTAAGTAATTTAAAATAATCTTCCGATAAAATATCTTTTAAATTGTAATACAAGCTATATTAAATAATTGAATATGATGGTCTAACTTAATTAGAGTTAGTAAAAAGTTAATAAATTATTATTAATATATATTCAAACTATTATTAAGGGAATAAGTAACCATTATTTCATAATAGGAATTAAAGTGTGATATTAATTAAAAGTCTAAATGGTAACCTAAATTTCTAGGATGGTAATCTTAATATGATTTCGTTGGTAATCTTAATATGTTTTACCTCCCTCCCAACACTACCTCACCCAAACCCCAACGCCGCTGCCGTTCCTTGTCGCCACCGCCGTCATCGACGCCGCTCCGTCGCCGATCGATGCCGCCGCACGGCGTCGTGCCGTCGTCGTGCCGTCCCGACCGTCCCCGACTGCCTTCCAGCTGCCACGATGCCGTAATCGCCTCGCGATGCCGCCACTACCTTTGATACGATTCGCTGTCGTCCAGGCCGCACCGTCGCCGCCGTGACGCCGACGACCACCCTCACCACCTCCTCGACATTTCTACCCTACCCAGTGCCGCCACCGAGGCCGGCCGTGGGCCGATTGCAGCGACCCACCGCGAGGCCAGATTTGGTGCCGCCGCTGATGGCCATCACCGTCGCAGTCGGCTGTATTGTCACCACCATTAGGTCGAGCTCATTGAGACGAAGCCGATCGTTACCCCCGATTGCCCCACCATGACAGTCGCCGGAAAGCTGTCGGACCCGCCGAAAAACTTTCAGAACCCGTCGGAAAACCGCCGAACTTGCCGGAAGATCAGAATTGCCTGGTTTTATGCCGAGTTCATCCAATTAAACCTAATCGAATGTCGGACGCCGCTGAGCGCCGAATTCGAGTTCCAACACGCACAACGAAACCCTAGCCAATTGTCGACGACGCACGAGGTATAATTTATTTAATTTAGTTATTTTGAGTTAATGATTATTAGCGCAACATGTTAGGATGTTATGACTGAATGATTGATGTTTTATGTATTTTATACTAATAAAAATATTGATGTATGTGATGGTGTGATATTAAAATAAACACTAAATGATTAATTAGGTAGACTAAATAGGTATTGTAATTTAATGCAACTTAGATTAAGAAAACTTGTATTGATTATTATTAGTGTGTTGATTGATGTGTGATTGATGTGTGTATGCTATAGGAATGTGTGAATGCATCATGAACGGGCGTTAGTATTTAGTTTTGATGTGTAGGTACGGAGTAGGAGCTTGCCGCCTAGGTGTGCAACCACGCTTAGAGCTTGCCGCCTAGTTTTGATGCTATCATGTTTTGTTTAGAACGGGAAAGAGGACGTGTCGAGTGGCGTTTTATTGAATCCCACTCTACACGGGCCATTTAGCCAATCACATTTCCGGATTAATAACCCTCGAGGATGAGATCCCTCTAGTATGTTTTCGAAAATGAGATCCACAGCAAGTTGCCTCTGGGCCTATTATATAAATTCCCGACCCGTGCTTATATATATATAGTTTTTGTGTTGCTTTTCCTTGTCCGTGCAGGTTGGGGTGAGAGAAGGCAATTTAGCGACAGCCCATGCAAATTGATTAGGCAGACACCCTCATGTGGTATGGAAGTAGGTAAATTTAACAGATAGCCACATGTGGTATGGAAGTAGTTAAACCTAGAGACAGCCACTTTTAGAGTGGTATGGATGATGGCCCTTGACAATGAAATGAGAACGTGAAATGAGAATGTGAAATGAGAAATATGAGATGAGAAAGGTAAACCTAGAGACAGCCACTTTAGAATGATATGGAAGAGCCTACCATTGTGAGTATGAAATGAGAAAGATGATTTCATGTGATGTTTTTATTTCAACAGGAGGGTTAGCTCTCCTGTGCCAGTTTGGTATTAGTTATTTCCGGACCAATAACAACCGTTGCTGACGTTTTTCTACTATATGTAGGTGAGGATCGCGATGATTGAGAGCTGTCGGGATTGCGGAGGAGCAGCACAGAGTCGCACACACATGCACCCACCGTGTGTATTGTGTAATGATTGTGTGCTAGTGTTTTGTGAATGGGGATTTTATCGCGTTATATTTTGATAATCCGCTTATGAAGTAATGGATAAATATGAATTAACAAGGAGCCTTGGAGCTCAGTCGTGGCTTAGGTGGTGTGTCTGATTATTGATCGTCATGTTTTACACCGTGTTGAAAGTATTTATATATTGTTCTTGTGGACAGGTTGGCCCTTATTGCACTTTTAGGGGAAACTCTGTCCCTTTTTTTATAGAAATAAGTATTTTCCTTGCGATTTCTCGTTTATTATTTCTATTTTGATTTTTGCTTACATATCGTGGCATGCATGTAGAGCAATCGTTAGAACCTTAGCATCACATCCATGCCTTGCATATTTGCATCTCCGTCTTAAGGCCGAGAGTAAGTCAGGGTCAGCTTAACCGAATCTAATAGATTAGTGAAAGATTCGGTCGCTGGTGACACTTCCAGGTTGGTTCGCGGGTGAACTGAAGCGGGGTGTTACAATACCAATGCATAATTTTATTGTTTCATTTAGATTAAGATCATGTGGTTTATTTATGGGTGTCTCATCAGAATTCCAGGTTCGTATAATTACTTGAAATGTTATATATTTTTATTTGGCAGCTTTGGTGGGCCTGTGTCCAAATTTGACCACCATGTGCAAGTGTAACCGAGGTCAAAGAATTGACTTAGTCTAGAAATGAGATCGCACCCTTAAAATTTTTAAAAGATTAAATACTTGTTCCCATATCAAATGAGGTGACTGGGCGTAATGGCACAAGACAAATCATTATGTACTTGTGATACTGACACGGTGTCAATGGTAAATATCAGCAACTATAGGTCCTGGGTCACATAGCGTTTGTACGTATATATCAGATTGTAGTTGGATGGGACGACCACCCTCCCGGCATAATATGAGCTCGACAAAGGCTCATAATCACTAAAAGACTCAATTAATGATGTTGTGGAATATATTAACTTATTTTTATAATTATATGACTGAGTATTTTTATCACTAAACCAAAATTATCTCCGCAAGTGTGAGCAAGAAAAGATAGGTATAATCAGGACAGCTGGAAGACTCTATTATTAGAATATTAATTTTTCTTATTTGTTATTATACTTTTAGGTTGTTTGCATGATAGAGAAATTTTAGTTTGTTTCATAAGGTCTTAGTTGATTCCAAACATTAGTAATCTTATATTTAATGACATGACTTAGAATTTGAATTTTAACTAATTCTTTATGTCATGGATTTATTTATGATATTGATAAATTAAGAAAATAATAATTTATGAGACACTTAGTTTATATTTTAATACTTGGCATATGGCACGAAACGGGTGGGTCATTGCAGGTGGTATCAGAACCAATTATCCCACAGAACCATGTAAATATATCCTTCCTTGTTGAAAGTATAAGAATCTACTATCCATAGGGTGAAGGGTTTTATTATAATTGTTAATCATTCTTTTATAATCCTAATTTTCAATATTTTACATGGTGAATACTTTTGGATATGTACAAAATAGTATGTTAGAGAACGTCACTTCACAGGGTTTTTTTTTTAGTATTTTGTCAATTAGAACAAAATACTCCATTAATTAGAATTAATATTGAAGGACTACATTAGATCACTTTCTAAGGACACAAAGAGTGTAGGATCATTGTAAATGATATCAGAGCCTTTTAGTTCTGTATTAGATGATGAGCTAGACTACAAACGTTGGCTATGTTGCCAGTCACGGGTTAGAGAAGCTCGTGGTCTGGGGCTAATAAGGACAAAGTGTAGGAATTTTATTGACGAAATTTCTTAAGGTGGGTGGATTGTGAAATCTCTCAACTTAGTCTCACGTCTAATACCCACTAAGGTAAGATTATGTTTATAAGTAGAAATTGACTATATATCTTAAACTTGGTTAACCACTTTCGAAAAGATGGCTTACCTCATTATGTTGCACTTTGGGTCATGTTGTTACAAATAGTTTTCAAATCCTTTAATTTAGTTCCACATCTAATACCTAATAGGGTAAGATAATATTCATAAGTGAAAATAGATTACCCATCTTCAACTTGGTTAACTGCTTTTACCCATTATATTGCGCTTTAGGCCAAGTCATTACAAATGCAATCAGTGTAACACTCCATTCTAGTTCACCAGTAAACCGGCCCAAAATTGTCACGGCTGAACCGTTCGCTAATCTACTGGATTCGGTTAAGCGGACCTAGATTTACCCTCGGTGTCTTAAGACGGAGATGCAAACATGCAAGACATGGGTGATATGCTTGGGTTCTAACGTGGTCCTACATACATGCCATGATATGCAAACAAAAACAGAACGAACGCAGTAAACGAGAAATCCAAAGAAAAATATCTATTTCTATAGAAAAAAGGACAGAATTTCCCCTGAAAGTGCAATAAGGGCTAACCTGTCCACAAGAAGGATATATATGCATTTCATCAAAATGATGTAAAACATGACAATCGATAACCACATACAATCATCATCACTTTCACTTTCACGTGAGCCGAGTTTGAACTCCAAGGCTCCTTATTCATTCATATTTATCTATTCACTTCATAAGTAGTTTATCAAAATATGACGCATTAAAATTTTCATTCACATAACATTAACACACAATCATTACACATTACACACGACACAAGTACATGTGTGCGCGATTCGGTACTACTCCTCACAGCAGCTTTCAATCATCGCGATCCTCACCTACATATATATAAGAAAACAGTCAGTAACAAGTGTTACCAGCCCAGAAAATAACTAATATCAAACTGGAACAGGAGAGCTAACCCTCCTGTTGAATAAAAACCGTATACTTTCTCAAGAACTCTCACAAAGGCACTAATGGGAGCCGTCGCTTTCCAGCGGCAGCATCCCCTTTCCATCTCATTGTCTTTCTTTGGCCATCTCATCTATCGCGTCTTGCATCAAATCATTCTCATTCATCTGAGCCCTCTATGTCCTCCATATTACTCCTAGCCTTGAGCACAAAGGCCGAGTACTCTCAGGCAGTCGCCTTCGGGACCATTTGAACCACAAGTCTAGACATGCGTTGTACTTAATAATACCTGTAAACCTCTACGTTCTCCAGTTGTGAGGAACTCAAACGTGGAGTTAGTAGGACCCTCCGACGAGCACATGCCCTATCTAAAGACATGGCCACCACCCTCTTTCCATCTCTCCCTAAAAACACGAAAACTATACATCTATATAGGCCTGGGTAGGAAATTGATAAAATAGGCCCGAAGGCATCGTGAACTAGATCTGAATTTCGAAAACATACTCGAGGGATCTCATCATCGAGGGTTATTAATCTCGAAAAACTGTTCGGTTAAATTGTCCGAGTTAGGTGGGATTTGATAAAATGCCACTTAACTCGTCCTGCAAGTAGAAAACCAAATATTCGATGGAATAGATCATAAAATAAAGGCGAGTCCTAAACGGACCTGGCAAAAGCTCCAAGCGTGATTGCGCACCTAGGCGGCAACCTCCTACTGAGTACCTACACCTCAAAACTAAATACTAACGCCTATTCATGATGCATCCACACATCCTATTTCATACTCACATGAACCATGAATCATTCAACACACATCAATAATAATCAATATAAATATTCCTACTCTACATTACATTAGATTACATTACTTATTTAGTCTACTTAATTAATCACTTAGCATCTATTTTAATATTACACATTCACATACATCCATATTTTTATTAACATAAAAACACATAGCACACGAATCATCCAATCATAGTATCCTGGCTTGCTCGTCATCAGTAATCGACAACAGCTAGGGTTTCATCGCACGTGTCGAAGTTCAAATTCGACACGATCAGGTTTGACTGGACGAACTTGGCAGAAGACCAGACAAATTCAGTTTTCCAGCTAGTTCAGCGGGTTTTCGGCAAGTTCCGGCAGTTTTCCGTTGATTGTTTCAGAGGGGCAAACAGGGGCGTTGAGTTCAGTCAGGATGGTCGATTGCTTCGATTGGACTAACGGCCGACCTTGACGGTGATGCTGGTAGAGGGGAAACGTCGAGGAGGTCGAGAGGGTGGTTATCAGCGTCACTATGGCAGCGGTGCGGCTCGAATGGCTGCAAATCAACTCCGGGAACGTCGCGGTTTGTGGGGAGATTTCGGTGTCATGGTGGCGAGTCGGTGGCCGGGGTTGGTCAGGGTGATACTGCGATGGCATGGCGCTGTGAGGTGGCGTCGATCGGCGGCATCGTTGACGGCGGTGGCGACAATCGAACGGCAGCAGCGGGGGTTTGGGTGAGGAAAAGTGTTGGGGAAGGAGGTGATATACCTCGGTGGTAATCTCGTAAATAAGTATTGACTCTATTCCTACTCGAGTCAAAATAATACCTAACTCGTAATAAATCCTAAAAAAAATCTAGAAAAATAAAAAATATCCCGTAAAACAAGACAAACACCACAACATCCAAATGACATGCTCTATAACTAATAACCCACCCTAACTACCCAATAACGTGTCCTAATATGTTAATCGGCCTAAAACTATTACTACAATCAATTCAATAAAAAGGAAAATTACTGCATACTTTCATATCTTCTAATAACTCATCTCACATCATCTCTTCGATGTTATCATCATATCTTCAGGTCTACGTGACTCTCATCGCTCATAACTCACCACTGGTCACGACTCAGCATGCGGTCTATGAACTGACTAAACTCGAACCAACTCGTTTGCTGTAATAAAACCCTGACTCGAGTTACGAGTTTTACAATGAGAGCTTTATGATTCTATGTTAGAAGGTGGGTTGGACAAGAAACGTTAGATATGCTACCAGTCACGGGCCAAAGAAGGACATGATCTGGATTTAGCAACAGGCTAAGTGTAGGAATTTTGAGAACAAAATTTCCTAAGGTGGATGGATTTGAAATCCCTAACTTTAGTTCAACATCTAATACCTAATAAGGTCAAATAATATGTATAAGTAGGAATAAACTATAAATCTTTAACTTAATTAGCCACCTTTGGAATGATGATTTACCACGTTACGTTGAACTTTGGGCGAGTCGTTACAAATCTTGCCCTTTATAAACAAGATTTTACTTTATTAAATATTACATGTAGAACTAAGTTAAAAGATGTTCATTTATAAACAAGATCTTATATAAGAATTAAATATTAAGCTAAGTTGCAGGATCTTACAGATTTGCTCTTATGTTTTGTTATTGTTTAATTTATATATGAGTGGATGACTCAACACTAATTACCAGGATTTGAGCGAAAAAAATTTACCACTTCAAGGTGAGCAAGGAGAGCTAAAAGATGGAGAATTAGCAATAATTTTTTATTTCTTTATGTTATTAATTTGTATTATATTTCATTATAACAAGGTTCATAGACGTGGATATTTTTATTGACTTACTAATTTGGTACATAGAACTTGAATATATTATTATTATTTCATAAACATGTTATTAGTATATTATATAATTATTGACAAAGTCTTCCATATTTTTTATTCCTCGTGTACTCGTGATAATTAATTGCCCAATTACATTTACAAGTAATATTTTGCCTTAAGATTAATTATTTACAAAGAAAGGGCTGGTCGTTACAATTGAGTCCAACCTCTACCCAAATCTGGCGCCATCAAAAGCGATAAAAATGTTTTCTATAAAACAATTTTGGCCATAGTGGGGGCGACTAGATCCAGCCACAATATTCATCATCAGATTTTTTTTTAAGAAATTTTTTGGTGGTCATTGTCCTCAGCGCCCAATCCCCGCTGTATTGGCCTTGGGCTTCCTACCACCCAAGGGTGACTTGTGGGTGGTCCGATCCTACCACCCAAGGGTAGGTGCCAACTGTTACAGCCTTAAGTCGTGGATACGTTGGGAGCTAGGGTTTGGCAATTGTCCCTAGTCATCCCAGATCCAATGAGGGCAGTCGGTGCTACCCTGGTGGGGAAACAACCTACCGAGACCCCAATGCTTGCTATATGTTGTAGGCAAGGATCGGTTTATGGTGCATGGTGTGCCAAGACGTGGTGCTAGGTGCAGCACCGAGCAACCTCATGTAGGAGTCGTACCGGGCAGTGCCGAGCATTGCCGAGTGGTATCGAGCATGACCGTGCATGACCGAGCAGCATGTCCGTGCATTATCGAGCGTGTTCGAGCATGACCGAGCAAGTCAGCAGGTTGCGGGTGTCGGGTGCGTGAGGTATGGGAGTACCGAGCGGGCCGATACCCGGTGCTGGTATTTGTAGCGGAACCAGCGTTGGGCGCTACCGCTATTTGGAGCGGTAGAGACGCTGGAAATACCGAGCAATATGGCGCTACCAGCAATGAGCGATGCCAATCCCAGGAGTGGTACGGGTAGTGGTGCTGGAAATTCTAGTGGCAGTAGGAATCCTAGCGGTACTAAGAATTCTAGTGGTGCTGGAAGTTCTATCGGGACTTGGGCTGGACGTTGGCTGTGAGTAGGCTAGGGTCAAACCAGGAAGGTTCGACCATGCAGCCGACTGGCACCGAAGGAGATATCAGATCTTGTTGCCGATAAGGATGGAAGAAACAAACTCTTGGAGATAAAGATGAATTCAAGCAATAGGATTAAACCTACACGTGATCAGGCCTAGGTGATGACTACATGGTGTATCTTGGTGAATCTTTGGAGATAAAGATTGGCACAAGGATCTGAGTTTATCTTTGGAGTTTAGATAAGCATGCTAGGATTCTATATAAAGGGTTGGTGGGAGGAGCCAACAATGAGGACAGGGGAACTGTCTTCAGTCGACTACAGTCCTTGACGGAAGGGCTCTTGGACGTGATGTCTCGGGTTGGCGACAAGCTCGAGTCCAGCCAGATCAATGAGATGGCGGAGATGCTTGGAGGTTTCTGGGTTGCTATGGAAGCTTTGCATACTGATATCAATTTATTGAAGTAGGTACTCGCAGGGCAGCCTCAACGCTATGATGGTGTTGACCGTGCAGCCGAAGAAAACTCCATCCCGGGAAGGCTTAAAGTGCCCGAGCCAAAGAAGTTTGAGGGTAACAGATCGGCCAAGGATCTGAATAACTTCATCTGGGATATGCAGGAGTACTTTGTTGTTGCAAACATACCTGAAGATAGGCAAGTTTCGATGCCCAGTATGTTCATGACGGGGGATGCCAAGTTGTGGTACCGAACTCGCACCAAAGAGCATGAGAATGCTGGTCGACCCCGTTTTGAAGCTTGGGAATCTCTGAAGCGGGAACTTCGGGAACAATTCTTGCCGACCAACACTACATGGGTGGCAAGAAATCGACTCAAGAAATTGAGACAGACTGGTTCAGTCAGGGAATATGTCAAGGAGTTTAGCTCGTGCTTACTCGACATCAAGACAATGTCGGAGGATGATAAGTTATTTAACTTTATCACAGGTCTACAGCCATGGGCGCAAATGGAATTGAAGCGACAACGAATCCGGGATTTGCCCGCAGCTTTGGCAGCCGCTGATTCTTTGGTGGATTTCAAACCTGCTGGTAGTTCACATGAGGACGGCAAGGGTAGGAAATTCCAGGGGGGCAAAGGCAGCAACCGGGATGGCAATGAGAAGTTGTCCCAGGGGTCAAAGCATAAGAAGAAAGGTAACAACTTTCGGGCTGGAAACAACAATCAGAATGCTGATGTTGATATGACCGGGTGTTTCGTTTGCAATGGACCACATCGGGCAAGGGATTGTTCAACCAAGGCTAAGCTGAGTGCAGTGGTTGCTGTTGAAGACCCGAACATGAGGAAGAAAGGCCTCTCGCCCGAGCATCTACCCTTCAGATTCTCAGGGCACTGAGGGGCTGAGCATACAGCTTATGGTGGAGCCAACTTGATGTATTTACCATGAGTAGGGAACGGGAGACGGGTTTCAGCCTTGATAGACACGGGTACGACGCACGGTCTAGTTTCAAAGGAGATGACATTGGAACTGGGGTTGAAAACCAGGATCGACACAAGCAAGTTGAAGGCAGTCAACTCGCAGGCGAAGCCAGTGGATGGCATTGCCAGGAGGGTGAACATTCGTCTGGGAGAGTATGAAGGGCAAATCGACCTGATGGTGCTCGAGATCAATGATTTCGACTTGATCATTGGGAATGCATTCATGCAAGCTGCTGGAATGGGTGTGCTTCCACGCCTTGGAGGAGTGCTGATCATGGATAGAGCATCTCCATGCTTTGTCCGTGGCCAGGTGAAGCCTGCTGGAGTCAAGGGTGTTGCTGACCAGGGAGAGAAGCTGGCGGCCGTGTG
>JAVDBV010085584.1:0-13388 GCA_032619315.1 Piper longum | reverse complement strand
AGGGAGGGGCGGCGTCGAGGGTTTGGGGGAGAAGGTGTCGGGGAGGAGTTCGGTGGTAATTTTGTGATTAAAACTTGTCTCGACTATAACTCGAGTCAAAAATAATAACTAACTTGTAATAAATCTTAAAAAATCGAAACAATAGGGAAAAATCCCATAAAATATAATACACACCGTAACTTCACAATGACATGTTCTATAACTAATAACCCACCAAACTACCCTATAACGGTCCTAATGCGTTATTCGACCTAAAAATAATTTTACAATCAAATACATAAAAAAATTAATGCATAATATACTATGATAACTCATTTATCATCATCTTTTTGACGTTATCATCATATATTCAGGTATACTTGATCTTCATCGCTTATAGCTCACGGTTGGCCTCGATTCAGCTCGTGGTTTATGGAACTGACTCGACTCGAACGGATAGTTGAACCGATTGATTCGCTAATATAAAACTCTGACTCGAGTTGTGGGTTTTGCAATTCTTAAAAAGTGGTTAATCAAGTTAAAGATCTATAGTCCATACCCACTTATAAACAGGATTTTATCTTACTAGGTATTAGATGTGGGACTAAGTCGAGGGATTTTACAATCCACCTATTGTAAGAAATTTCGTCCCCGAAATTTCTGCACTTGGCCCGTTGCTAGCCTCAGTACACGTCCTTTTTTGGTCAGTGACCGATAGCCTTATCCAACATCCCGAGTCTAGTCCACTATTTAACACTGAGCCAGGTTACTCTAATACTATTTGTAACGACCCGACCCAATGTGCAACATAATGGGCCTACGTCGTTTCTTTAAAAGTGGTTAACCAAGTTAAAGATCTATAGTCTATTCCCACTTATAAATAGAATCTTATCCCAGTAGGTATTAGAAGTGAGACTAAGTTGATGGATCTCATAAAAACCTTCTTCTATTCCAAGAGTTTGTGTAAAAATTGGCTTTTTGCCCGATAATTTTAGCTTCATTTCGGTCATAACCATGATCGGGTTGCTTGTTTGGCCCTTTTTTGCGTATTTATATATGGCATGCATGTATGTATGAGTTGTCCTAGCCTTAGCTCTTTTGGCTTCGTTACCCCCGTTGGACACTATATGCCCGACCTTTTATGTTTTTTTTTGTTGAGTCGAGTCTAGTTAGAACTTAGGATCGAGTCCCTACGTGTCTAGTCACTTTTTGTGTGTTGTGGTTGTGTTTGTTTCGTGTTTTTCTAGTGGAAAAACCTAATATGATGCAAATGAGGACCAGACGCAAAAGGTGTTGTGTCAATGCCCTCGCACCCAGACAATGTTTGAATTTGACATTCAAGTGCAGACCAAAAATGCCAAAACACTGTCAAAGTGCCCTTATGCCTGCGACTTGCCTTATTATGAGAATTTTTTCCCATGTTGTATTTATTTATTTATTTTATAAATTATAAAATCATTTCCCCTTTTTTTTTTTAAATTAAAATCCCAACATACCTCTTTAGGTATGACATCCATGCCTATGACATCACCAAGCCAACCACTCTTTTTTTTTTAATAAAACCCCACCCTCATCCTCACCTTTTCACTCCAACCCAACCACTCCACCACCATTATACATCCTCAACGTCCATTTCTTTCTCCTAACCTTCTTCTCCACTCTTTGAGCTATATCTAGCCATCCCTGGCCTTCCAAGACATTCTTATTTGAAGGGTTGAAGGACTTGGAGTGGGGAAACTCCAAGTGACCTCCGCTTGAACCGTTAACGGTATGCTCTTTCCCAGGTTTGGTTGTTTTATTGTTTGCATTGTTGTTTCACATATGAATGATGTTCTTTGCATTTGTCTTGAATTTTTACCTTGTAGATTTAGATCTTAAATAATTTTTAGAGGTGGTTACATATCGTTTTCATGCGTATATATATAGTTATGACTTTTGTATTATTTGTGTGTCCCCATCTGCCCTAGTTAAGCATAAAATTCATATCTCAAGATGTATTAGTCTGATTTAAGTGATCTTGGTCTTTTTTTCTTTACAAGCCTTAGATATACAAATAATGTGTTGGTATTATCATCTTATTTTCCATTAATGGTTGTGTAAAGGTTGAAAATTGGATGAAAGTTGGCAACATTCAAGGTTTCAGTGACCTAATCGCCCATTTCTCCTATTTTTACACTTTGATATGATTTTAATTTCATGATCTATCTGTTGCTTATTTGTTAATAATGGAGTGATATTTATATCATAAATTTACCATATTAAAATTAACTTAATTAAGGCCTAAACAATATTGTAAACCATTGTTGTACCTCATCTATTTCTGCTATGTTTGTCTATATTCTGTGTTGATCTAGGTGTTAGGTTAATTATAAGACCACATAAAAATCCATAAAAATTATCTAATAACTTACTAACTGTCTAGTAAAAAGGTGTAAATTTTTAAGTTAAACAAAATTCATCTTGGATGCTAATTCACTCTGATTGTTGGAGTGCACAAGAGCTAGGTTCATAATTTTGTTTCTATGATTTCGATTGAAAAATCTGTGGAAACTATATTCATTTGTGGAATAATTATTAAATAAATTAAATAGTTTAATAAATATCTAGGTAGTCTAGTAGAATTTTCTAATTATACACTGGTTGGGTAAATTACAGAAATCACTAAATTAGCAATCAAGATTAGAAAAATTACCTAGGCCCAATTACAAGGAAACTAGACCTGAAATCTTACTGGGCTATACTTTCAAGTGTTATCTAACTATTCCAATTGACCTAAGACCATTTGGACTTCTCAGGTGCATTGGTTGAAATTTTGAAGTTTGTTGTGTGGTGACGGGTACTGTTCATAGCACATTCATCCAATTTTAATTGACCTCAATTAACATGATAATCCATAAATTATCACTTGATAATAATTATGATAGACCCTTAAGGTGTATACAACTATGGGCTCAAATTTCAGCTTAATCAGATACCATTTGGTCCATCTAAAAAATCACCGGTTAAGTCCAACAATAAAACCCTAAGTACGAAATCATTGACTACGTAGACTAATAACCACAAACCTTAAGTTAACCTAATGAGGTTTAACCCATCACTAAGCAAAATAAGTAAGTTAATTAAGTATTGCATGTTGTGTATGCGTGGAGTCTTTGCCTCGTCTTGTGTGCTAACATGATCCGATTATGATTTGGATTCCAACTCTTGTTAGGTTACACAGGTTGAACTCATCGATTTAGAACAAAGGGCTCCACTCATCTAGGTCTGTAGGACTTTCATGCTCCACCTTTAGGTTTTGATCTTAAGTGTCACATTTAGTTGTATTTTAAACGATAGGATGGTGTCGACATTATTTTTATCAGATCCCTCCGATGCCAGGTCATTTAGTTGCATGCTATCGTAAGTTTAATAAAATTAAAAGGGTGATATCCCTTGTTGGTTTTAGAACTGAAATGCCAGAAATGTATGCTACAAGCCTCCTTCCTAAGTCTATTATATAAGTACGTACATTTTTACAGATTTCATGAATAAGAGAGTGAGCGGTATGGAGATATACCGAATACACTAGTACCCCTTCTACCCTTAAGAATTGCAATGTATGTAGGGAACTACGAATGCAACACATTTCTAAAAATTGTAGCACATTAGTTCTAAGCCACCTAAGTACTATGGTGGGTGATATATAGAAGATGTGAGAGAATAAGCTATATGAATGTTTATATTTATGTAAGATGTCAGTTTGTAGGCAATTATGGTATGATATGTGGCCGCATCGCCCTTCGCTTACCACCTTGTATGATTCCATAAGTTTTGAAAGTTTTTTCTAATCTTGACTCACATAACTACTACCATTGTGGTAGGTTCTCAAGCAAAGCGTCAAGATGGGCATTCACTGGTGTCCCTTTATCTAGTCAACATGGTCTGGTCTGACTGGAATCCCTGTCCGGGTCACTTCCCAGCTAGGAAGTCGTTGCCTCAAAATTGGTCTGGCATCGACTACCTACACTGTAAGCCATAAATAATACCACAAAGGTACCTCCTATACTCGAGGCAAAGGATAAATCCTATGGTTCAAGGCAATGACCTACTCATGCTGGCATAGCACAAGGAAATCAATCTCTTCTTGAAAGACACTCCCTCACTGAACCCACAATCTATGCCGAAATGATGCTTATATACCCATTTGCTAGTTTTGCTATATTCATAGTCTCTCCAGGACCTGTAATCAATTCTTTTTTACCAGTGTAGGCAGACATATTGAACGGCTCATATCGGGGAATTTCATGTTGTATCTGTGTTAATTACCGAATTGATGTAATATTAAATTGGGATGTTGTACATTATGGGAATAAGCCTTGAAGTTGTATGAACTTGTATACTTTGGGATAAGTTAATTGATTGCAATTGTGCACATGTGTTTTATATATCAGTACATTATTATTATGGGGCTGTCACACTTTGGGGCCCTCTAACCATAGTCTGTACGGTATAAGCCTCACAATCCCAAAACACGATGAGGAGCTTAACAGGTTCACGAAACATATTTGTTGTAGTTGTGTGTGTCTATGATAAAGAAATGTGGGTAGGAGGAGCATATAGTTCACACTGCTTGATGACCCATGTGAAGTTCGGGTGTTAGGGTTTGATGCCTGGCAACCGATGATGTTGTGTTTAATTATTTTATTATTTTTTTGCATATGTCAGGTATCTGGAATAGGTAACCACGAACATTGTGTAAATTCTCTCCATTCACTTGAATGTAAGAAATTAAGAAATGTAACGAATCACTTGAATTAAGTAGTAAAAAAGGTTCATGTCATAGCATGCAACCTCAAAACTGTAGTGGGGGTGCACCTCTTCTGCAGTTGAGAGTGATCATCAGCATTTTTAAAGTCACCATTCATAGTCGCAGGAGAGGTTCTACCTCTGTTGCAGCTAGGGACGATGATATAGGATCCTTAAGTTTAAGAGCCACTTTAAGCTAGTATGAATTAGCATGCATATGTGATGAAACCCTATAAGGTTGCCCGTCATAAGCCTCCTCGAGGGTTGAGATCTGCTTCTGTAAAGTTTGTATAAGATTAATCCAACAAATAGTTTTCTAAACTATATCATCTTACTTTGGTCTACCCTTGTGCCGAAAAATAGGTTCTTACATGTTGTGTACTCTTGATGAAGATGTATGTACTCATTATTTCTTATAATGAATAATTTGAAGTTTATCCTCATATTTTGGGGGTTTCCGCATTAAATTTGGGTGTCCTCTATCTTTTGTACTTTATGGGTTTGCCTTGTCAAGACATGCAATATAGAATTTTGAGATATTTTGTATTAAAATCCCAACACAATGTCAATCTCCCTATAATCTCCACTTATCCTAACCATATAAATGTATAAAAATAAAAATAAAAACAATCATTATAATCTAGATAACGGAATCACCTATGTGAGTCGATGTCGGTGATACACTGCATCTGAGTGGTGACCTACCCCTACGCAGTCTATCGGTCATCTCAATTACCAGAGCTCAAACTAATAACTACCACTCGACAAGCTAACAACTGTCAATTTGGACAACATACAATCAATTAAAAACAAGGCAGGGCAAAAATATACACAAAAAAACATACCTGTTGGGTAGGCTATGGATCAGCTCCTAGGGGGGGGGGGGGTACCATAACATAAACATAGCAAAATCACATAGTATACATCAACACAATAATCATACCATATAACTTTTGTGTACAAACACTTTGCATTGCGAAGGTTTGCCATTTTAATAGTCCAAAAAGTCGGTTGTGATACCAATGACTTATTTTTTTAGTCTTTGGGTGGGCCAAAGTACGACGCTATAATTCGAAAAACTATTCATTATACTACCAACAAAAAACTTTTTGGAATTGGATCTAAACCTCATGGAGGCTAAAGACAGACACCTTAATTTGAAAAACTATTCATTGTACTACCGATGCGTGAGTTTGATGCATTCTTCCAGATGGACTAGATGTTGAGGAACCGAGCATTGATTAATTGTAGGAAGAAGAAGGTTCACCTTTGACTGAGACAGAATGAGAAGATAGCATTCTAGGTCAAGAATGGGATAGTAATCTAATGATTATCTTTTACCAGAGGCCTCAGAGCCTGATGAGCAGAGGTTGTGATGTGTTCCTTGTGAGCATGGTTGTCACTATAGAGCAGAGGAGGTCAGAATTGGTAGAGATCCCAATCGTTTGTGAATCCTTAGACATGTTTTTGAATCAGATGCCAGGTTTGCCACTAGCCAGGGAGGTGATGTTTGTTATTGACTTGGTTTCAGATACGATGCCGATTTTTAGAGCATTTTATCGTCTAGCTCTGTTTGAGTTCAGGGAGATCAAGGTACATCTACAAGAGTTGTTGGATCATGGGTTTAATAGACCAAGCATCTCACCCTGGGGTGCTCATATCCTCTTTGTTAGGACGAAGGACGGCAGTCTACGATTATGCATTGATTGCAAAATGTTCAACTAGGTGACTGTGAAGAGCACACCTGTTGCTTGGAACTGTGAATATGTATCATGATTTCTACAAATTGTACTAGTGACCTAGGCTGAAGAAAGATGTGCTTGGCGTGGTGTCGAGATGTCTTGTCTGTTAGCAAGTGAAGGCCAAGCATATGAGACCCGGAGGGATGCTTCAACCATTGCCATTTCCTGACTGAAAGTGGGACTATACTGCTTGTGATTTCATCATAGGTCTACCACCTACACATCACCAGCTTGATACAATGAGGGTGATTATACACTGCTTGAAATCAGCCCACTTCATTCCAATCAGGAAGACGTATCCCTTGATTACCTTAGCCATGTTATACAGAGATCAGATAATCAAGCTACAATGGGTGTCGAGAGAGATATTGTCCAAACAAGATCCAAGGTTCATGTCTGAGTTTTCGACTTTGTTGCAAAGAGAGTAGCGCACAGAGACCAAGTTTAGTACAACATATCATCCTTAGATAGATGGGCGGTCGGAGCAGACGATTTACAACTTTGACGACTTGCTTAGCTCATTTGTACTAGACTTTGATGGATCATCAAGAGCATCCGTATTGCTCCATTTGAGGCATTGTCTGGCAGACCTTCCAGATCCCCCACGTGTTGGCTTGAGGGCAGACAGCAGTTGGCAGTTGGTCTGGAGATGTTGCAGGATTTTCATAAGGTTATTGAGACCATCGGCCAACTACTGAGAGCAGCTCAAGATAGATAGTGCTTGTATGTAGATCAAAGGCGGCGTGAGGTCAACTTCATTCTTAGAGATCCCATTCTTCTGAATTTCTTTCGGACCAAAGGAAGCGTAAGATTTAGGAAATGAGGCAAGCTGAGCCCGAGTTATGTTGGTCTATTTGAGGTGTTTGAGTGAGTAGGAGAGGTGGTCTACAAGATCACTCTTTTACTCAATTTTTCAGTAGCGCCTCTACTAGGAGGTATGTGGCCAATTAGTCACATCATATCTCGTATGAGCAGTTAGAGCTCCATCCTGACCTGACATATGAGGAGGAGGTTGTGTTGATCTTGGATCATTGTTTGGAGTCCCTTTGTCGGAAGGAAGTGCCCCTAATCAAAGTTTTGTGGTTCAGGTGTAGCGTGCAGGGGGGAACTTGGGAGAGTGAGGACGAGATGAGGCAGCATTTCCCCAGCTTGTTCGCTTTGGCCATTGCATGAGGTAGCCTGCATTCTCTTCTCTTTCCTTGCTTTAGCTTATGGATCTTATTGATGTTGCTGGTGTGTTGTGTTTTTTGTGGTTGTTTCTTTTTAAGGTAAATTCTGAGGATAGAATTTTCTTAATGGAGGTGATTGTAAAATCTGACCTGTCGGTTCGGTATTTTTGCGACCAGTTTGACTTTGGTTCGACTCAGTTAGCGTTTGGCCAGTTTGGATCAATCAAGTTGTCGCTAAGTGAGTCCTTGCAAATTATTGTGGACTTGAGCATGGGGCATTCCCGTCGTTAGTTTTATTTGGTTGGCCCCAATTGTCAAGTTGTGGTATAGTTCAGGTGTTTTAGCAAGCCTACAAGTCATTTAACTAATCTTTTGGATTAATAAAATGTCAAAAATGAGATCCATTGTTGAGTTTTTGAAAGATTATAAAATCCAGTTCAAAGTCATACTTCACTACTATATAACATGTCGATGCCCAGACTTGATACTTGTACTATATTTTTAGATTTTCACTTGGACACGAGGTGGATGGAATGCGTGATGTCACTGAGGGGCCTAGTCAGTGCTCACTTGTGGTGCTCGGTGACGGTCTTGTATATATACAATACCAGCTTACTACCTACTAGCAGTGTATATTTTACCAGTATTTGGCCCGTTCGGCACCGTCGAGTATATTCAGATTGTGGTGTGGTGCAGTGATTATCAACTAGGCCTTATTGATCATATTACTTGCATGTTATCGTGAGCTATTACTTGCATGATTATCCTATTAGTGATTATGATTAGACCCTATTGGTTAGTTGCTTATGATCAGTGTGGTGTGGAGGAGTTGTTATTTCTTGTCAATTTTTCATGGATAACTATTTTATCCATATGCTAGTATTGACATTTTCCCGATTAGTTATTTGAAACTCAATGACACCTGACACATTTTCTTTTATTATGTAGGTGCACAAGCTTGATGTCAGCCAGTGTAGCTGTGCAAATTGTGAGGACTCTGGTGGATGTTGGGTCGTCATTTTGGTGTTGTGGACTTTTAGCTATTTGTGTTATGTGTCCCTTGGTTCTTCTGTTATCTGTTGGTTATATATTTGCCTCATTTGTGCTGATGTCATGAGATTATGGATCATGTTGTGATGATGTAGTTGTGCGGTCTTGAGACTCGTGTTGTGACCATTCTGACTTGTGCCTTGTGATATGACATTATAATTCGTTGCTAGCTTTTATGTACCTAAATGTATTTCCTTTATTTTGCATACAAAATACTCTATGGTACACATGTGTAACTAGTTTTGTGTAGGATTTTCCACGCCCCGAAAACATGAAAAAAATGATAATAAATATCCAAGAATGTGAAACCATGTTACTTGTGCAAGTACATGAGTGAAGAAGGAACATGGGTTGGAGATTGTTTTAATTACAGGAGAAGGGCCTATGTGAAGAAAAAGTAAACCCACAGCCTGATGAATGTGAAATTTGTGTTAATCTGATGTTAATGATCTATAAATGTGATGTAATGCCTTGGAAATGTTTCTGTGAATGCTAAATGATATGAAATGTTATGTGATTGTTTAGCAAATGAATGATAATTTTACAGGTTGTGTAATTTTTCCATCGTCCTATTTACAGGGGAGACTCTGCTGAATTTTTTTCCAAAAACTTAGTTTCCTTTGTAAATTTGACTCATTTAAGATGACCTATTAGCATGAGCTAAACCATAGATGTCTTATATGCATTGTGGTGTTGTTTACGCAATACATTCTCTTAGGTTCAGTCTTTTGATGCCTTGAATGGTTAGGTATTTCTTATGTTGGTTTTCTCCATTTTAATGAGTTATGAATGTATCTCTTGAAATTTATCAATTCAATTTGGTTCACTCTATGGGCTGAATCAAGTTGTTACAACCGCTCTCATTTCAAGGAGTTTGAGCGCCACAACCTTGAACTTTTGCCAACTTTTTATGATTATTTCTTCATTTGTTTACTCGATTCGCCCATGGTCTTTTTGATTCATTTGATCCATAACTATCCAACCATCATGGTGAAGAAAACCTTGATTAAAACCCAGATATAACACTAAAATTAATTAACACCAAACACAAATTAAAATCCTATTAACTAAGAAAAACTGATTAAAACATGATAAAAATCTTAAACACTACACAATTAAGCACTTAGAGTAGGGAAAATATAGATATATCTCAAACTTATCAAGCATCCTCTCCTAGCCAAAAGATGGGAAAGATTAAGATTATGGGAAAGATTAAGATTTGATCTTGCTTGATTTCAGCCAACAGTCACATTTTGTTTTTCCAAATCGTTCGACTGCCGAAGAAGTTGTTTATCGATTCTAATCACTTCAATTTACTAACTGATCAACCATCTAGAGCTTTTGCCAAAGTCCCTCACTAGGAATAGCCAACTCTCTATCTAAATCCAAACAATTCTTCGATTGCCAAATACACTAATGAAATCATTTAAACATTGTGTTCAGTTACCGATCGATTTGCCAATTGTCAATTTCCATTACTTCCAATGTGATTGGCAGCCTATTGATTTGCTAAGCTCAATAACCAAGTTGAGTGAACTTCAAACACTTTGAACATTCCATTCTAGGTGCTTGACCAAGCTTTTTAAGTGTTTCATTATCAAAGCCAAGTGGGTCGAACAATGTATTTGTATGTTAGGTTGTGTTGAGGAGTTGTCATGTATTTTTTGTCATGCATCTCAATATGAGTAGGACTTGAGTAATGTCATTTAATGTTAGGATGCACACAATACGCTTATTGAGTTAAGGCAACAAGCTCCATTCACAAGTTCATTGAGATTCATAATTGATCTATTGTTTGGTTCTATTGGAGGATGATATTGATGACATTTTATTAGATCCCACTAATTTCAGGTCCTCTAGCTAATTCTTCTACAATTTAACAAAACTTCAAGGATAAGATCTCTTGCTGTGTTTTTGAAAACTATGAGATCCGTTTAAAGTCACTTCAATGCTATTTATGAGTTCCCTAACCTAAGGCCTATATATATGTATGAGTGTTTGCTTTCACATATGAGAGTTGGACATGTTCATGATGCCTACCCAGGTACTCCCTCTTTCCCTGAGTGGTGTAGAGACACTAGATATTGTGTTATGTAGTGTGTTTCTAGAAAATGTGGTTGATGGGTTACATGTCAGTCATGTATCATTGCAGGTAATAAATAGAGGATGTAGAAAGAGCATAAATTAGTATGCTTCACTACTCTTAATGATCTTGAAGTTGATATTCATGTTATGCTATGTTACACTTATATAGTCACCCATATTAATGATATGCTATGTCGTATTGAGATAGCCAGTCAATATTCATGATATGCTATACCATGCTTAGCTCTAGGACTCATGTTTATGTTATGCGGAAGATTGCTTAGTGTGCCTCTCATTATAGCCCATGTGAGGTATTTTTGGGAGATGTTTCCGATTATAATTCTCATGGGTATTTGCACCCATTTGTTAGTTTCACATATTCTCTATTAGTTGTTTAGGACTAGTGCTTGTCCAATTACTGACATTTTTTTATTTATATATAAGTAGGCTTGGAAGTGGCCGATGTAGATGGAGGGATTGTATAGACTCGTGGAGAAGCATAGACTTATACATGATGACGTTCATGTATTATTTTGGTGATGGCATGTATTTCATCTTTTGAAGTTTATGTGGTGGATTTATACTCTTCTCGTTGATGTCTTGTTGCTGATGGTATGAACCTTATGCTTTTGAGGTTTGTTGACTATGGCTATAGATTTATATGGATTATGTGCTTAATTGGTCATGCATGACTTGATAGTTATGTAATGCTTTTGAAGGGGCCTATGTGGGAGAGAGCTAACTAATTTCACAAATCAAAAGGTTAGATCCACGCAAACTTAGACCTTCCTAATGATCCCAAGAATGAATATTTATAACAAAAATGATTTAAGTGCAAATAAGATATAATTCACAAGTAAGCACAAGTAAAATATGATAAACAAGGAAACCAATCAAGACTAGTAAGTGAGACAATTTAGTATAAGTTAAAACTTGCAAAGATATTTGCTTTGGCTAGCTTAATCAAATTGTGCGAGTGCCTCAGTGAATTTAACCCTTGTTCACTTAGTTCTCTAAAACGATCAAGTTAAATACAAGAAAACTAAGTAAAGTGTGCACAAAGAGTAAACCAAATTAAATTAAGTACACAAGAGGGAATGGAGAGGAGTGAAGATACAAGACATAAGAGATTTTTTAAGAGATTCAAAACTCCCACTTATCTCTTCTATCCCACCAGTCCTTTGGATGAGTAGGTTATCTTAGCTTCACTCTAACAATATATCGTACACTTACAAGCAACAACAAGTCTTCATTCACAAGCACCACCTCTATGCCAAGGAGGCTTACAACCAAAAAGACTTCCTTCATTAGCACGAACTAAGTGTCAAATAAGCTCGCAACCAACTCCTAACATCCTAGGAGTCACACTACTTGAAGCTAGTTTAGTTCTTTACCAAGCTCTTACCTTGAGCCAAAGGAGTCATCCACAGCACTTTCCCTGTAACGACCCGCCATTTTTCAATTATTTAATAGGGCCTAGATGGCCGGGTGTTACTAAAAATTAAACCATAAATATGACTCATTTAAAGTAAACTATGTTTTAAACAAAATATAATATTAATTGTTCCACAGTCTTAGACCATTTTCCATAGTCACATCTAGAACTCAAATAAAATTTAAGAGGGAGTCCTCATATTTGTCCTGCTCCATGTTCTGGTTGTCAATGGCTTCTCCCACCTAATCTCGCATATGCATACCTGCGGAGGCAATTCCGCGTTAGTGATTACAACACTAAGTAGTATAATAAACAAAACCAATCAAGTACATTCCATTAGTTCCCTATGCTCATTTTAACATGCACTACCAAGGTGGCGTCGCCCAGACTCGAACTGGAGCCCCTCAATGTGATTCCCAGACTTGAACCGGAAACCTTCAGTGTGATTCCTGGACTTGAACCGGTATCCTTGAGTGAGATTCACGGACTTGAACCGGAAATCGTGAGTGTGATTCACGGACTTGAACCGGAAATTTTCAGTGTGATTCACGGACTTGAACCAGAAATCTTAGGTGTGATTCACGGACTTGAACCGGAAATCTTAAGTGTGATTCGTGGACTTGAACCGGAAATCTTCAAGTGTGATTCACGGACTTGAACCGGAAATCTTCAGTGTGATTCACGTACTTGAACCGGAAATCTTAAATGTGATTCACGGACTTGAACCGGAAATCTTAAATGTGATTCACGGACTTGAACCAGAAATCTTCACTACAAATCCCAGTGCTAGTGCCTCGCACACCCCGATCGTAGCCTTTTTATGGGGCAGCTATGACTACTCCAAAACAATTAGACACAATACACAATTTACGTGCTTAGCACGGCCCCGTGTTGGACTGAGTCAATTCCTTGACCCCGGCTGCACTCGGTGCATGGTGGTCGAATCTGGGCTCAGGCCGACTTAGGCTACCAACAAAGAAAATACGACGTTCTACCGATTATACGTACCTGACTTGTGATTCGTCCAACTGTGATCCGCTCGCCCTAATCTGAATGAGGGCATAAACTTATACATAGTATAATTTTTTATTTGCATGAAGCTACATGCAACTACATGACTAATTTACTATCAATTTAAATGAT
>JAVDBV010085582.1:0-14769 GCA_032619315.1 Piper longum | reverse complement strand
GCTGCAAGTCAGCAGGTCGTGCTGCCTTCTTGGCATGCAATTTCAATGAAAATTCAATCTATCTACATCACCTCATCCACAACGACGTTGGTGCAGCAACTTGGACAGCAAATGCTCTTGATTTCATGCAATAGCCGTCAATTTCAATCCATGGACGAGTTTCAAGTTTTTATTTCAGTTTAGTTCTTTACTTTCTTAATGATTTAGTACTTTAATTCAATGATTATCAAGTTTATGTTTTTCTTCAATTTTGATATGTGTATGCATGAAAACTTAGAAAAAGAAGAGGAGGAAAATTACCCGAGAAAAGAGGAAGCCGGAGCCAATCTGAAAGAAGTAATGAGGGTGACGCCCTCCCCTTTTACCCTCTTTTATAATAAAACAATTGACGGCTAGGGTACGTAGAAGCACCCTTTCACCATAATACTTTTAACCGGGTAATTGGGTAATCGATATAAGTCACTTAACTATTTAAATGGTTACACGGTATGGTTTATTTAACCGGTTAAATAGGTAAATAGTTGGTTCACTTAACTGGTTAAACGGGTAAATCATACTTAACTAGCTAACGATAATTATTTAAATGAAAAAAAAAATTTACCACGTTCAATCCCACCACGTCGAACGTTATTATTATTTTATTTAATTTTTCTTTTTCAGGTCTCTACACCACCGCCAGTTTGGTTTGCCGCTAGCGAGTCTCCGCCTCACCCCTAGCCACTGCATTGTCACCCTTATGACCACCCTGTCTCCAGCTTTCCACTCATACCTCTCACGACCACCGGAACTGTCGTAGTCGCCGCCTACGACGAAGTTTTTGAAGCCGGTTTACACCATCACCGCCATCGTTTGGGCTATTTTCTGGCATCGGCGAGCCACCACCGGCCGACCCGACCACCCCAATGGCTTCCACTCATCTAGATCTAAATTTTGAGACCACCCATAACCATCGCCGAGGCCGTGATCGCCGCGGCCAATGACGACGACTTCTCAGCGTTACGGCTGATTTTCGGCTAGCCCGTGGCTGGACTCTACCAGTCGTCACCACCAGCACCTCCGACATCACGTGCTCTTTCAATCACAACCGACGGTGCCACCAGCTGCGCCACCATTGACGCTCTCCGGAAACGGGCACCTCTGCCCCCGTTTAGCCCATATACCCATCCGTCTGCCAGTTTTTGCATCCGCATGTCCACGTTCACATCCAACTGGTCATTCCCTAGTCGTCCAGACTATGTCCATGTTCTTGTCCATCAACCTACCTGACCCTACCCAGCATTTGGTTCAGCCCATCTAGTTAGTCTACTTCAACTTGGTTCAGTTTGGTTTTGCTCATATTCAACCGTTTCTCGATTGTTGTTGGTAATTAGAGAACCCTTACATTAGTTTAGATGCATATTCACATTTTTTAGCAATTTTGAATGTTTTGAGTATTTTTCTTTATTTATTGGATTATTATTTTATTATTTATTTAATTATTTAATTAATCATATACTTACTAACACGAGTATATATAATATTTACTCGTGTTTAGCTGTGTATTTATATACTATGATTATATTATTATTTTATTATTAGAGTATTATTTATGTTCATCTATTTATTATTTATCTAATTATGTATGAGTGTATTCTTTGATTATTTATAAATTAATTAATTATTATTATAATGTCTTGATTTGCTTGCAACTTATTTATTTCTAGGGTTGTTAGCATTTTTTTTTTAATGTATTGATGACATTAGTATTTTTTATAATGTCTTGATTTGCTTGCAATGGGTTTCGATGTAGGTTACTCGTGTTAAACTCATCAACTTAAGACGCAAGCTCAACTCATCTAAATTAGTTTTCCGTCTCATTCTTGGTGTCCATCAACCTACCTGACCCTACCCAACATTTGGTTCAGCCCATCTAGTTAGTCTACTTCAACTTGGTTCCGTCTCATTCTTCCAGGTCTGTATAATTATTTCAAATATTGTATTTTCCCTTGTGGGCAGTCTGGTCGGCCTCAGCCCAGATTCGGCCACCATGCACCAAGTGCAACCGGGATCGAAGAATTAGCATAGTCCGGCACAAGGCCGAATCCTTCATAATCATAGAATTGACATTTCAGAATGGACCTGACAGCCCATAAGCTTTGAATGGGCATGTAAGAATGGACATGACAGCCTATAATCTTATAATAGACATGTCAGAATGGACCTGATAGCTTGACATGTCAGAATGTACCTGACAGCCCAATAATGTCAGAATGGACCTGATAGCTGGACATGTTAGAATAGACCTGATAGCTGGACATGTTAGAATGGACCTGACAACCAATAATGGACATGTCAGAATCAACCTGGCAACCCATAAGCTCTAAATGGACATGACAGAAGAGACCTGATAGCTCATAATTTTATAATGGGCATGTCAGAATGGACCTGACAACCCATAATCTCATAATGGACATGTCAAAATAGACCTGAGAGCCTAATAATGTCAGAATGGACCTGACAGCCCAATAATGTCAAAATAGACCTGATAGCCCAATAATGTCGGAATGGACCTGACAGCTGGACATATTAGAATGGATCTGACAACCCAATAATGTTAGAATGGACCTTATTGCTTGACATGTCAAAATAGTTCTGATAGTCAATAATGGACATGTCAGAATCGACCTGATAGCCAATAAGGGTCATGTCAGAATGGACCTGATAGACGGACATGTTAGAATGGACCTGACAGCCCATAATCTTAGGCTGAACTGAAATGATATTGATGGGGTTTTTATTAACTTGATTTATTTAATTATACGGCTAGTGTTTTAATCACTAACGCGGAATTGCCTCCGCAGGTTAGCAGTGTTGGACCGAAGAATAAAGACTACGGGGCAGATCTTCCACATGAGTTATTTTGATAAGTTATAACTTATTTGTCATGTACCATTCTAAATAACACTCGGTCCAGTTAGGGTGGGTCATTACAGGGCTGGTTAGTTATATTTTTGAGTAACACCAGAGCCGGTTAGTTATATTGCATTTTTGGCTGGGTCGTTACAGAGATAGGGGTCATTTTCCAAGGGTCATTGCATGACATATCTTCGTGTATCGTGTAAATCAATGGGGCAACTGAGTGGTTCGGTAAGGATTCTCAAGCCTTTTTGGCTAATCTAGTGGGGTCTAAGTCCAAATTGAAAGAGTTGCCCATGATACCTATGGGAGCAGAGTTTCCAGATGTTTCCTCAGATGAACTTCCAGGGTTACCTCCTAAGCGGGCAGTAGAGTTTGTCATTGACCTGGCACTGGGAGTAACACCAATCTCTAAGGCACCATACCACATGGCTCCGGCAGAACTCAAAGAGTTAAATAGTAAACTAGAAGATTTGTTGCAGTCAGGTTTCATTCGGCCGAGTACTTCACCCTGAAGAGCTACTGTTCTTTTTGTAAAGAAGAAGGATGGCTTACTTCGGCTATGTATTGACTACTGCCAGCTCAATCAAGTGACAGCTAAGAATCAGTATCCCTTACCGAGGATTGATGACTTATTCGATCAGCTAAAAACAATTGGAGTATTTTCTAAAATAGACTTGAGGTCTCGATATCACCCACTACGAGTAAAAGAATCGGATATACAGAAAATAGCTTTCCGAACTCAGTATGGGCATTATGAGTTTCTGGTTATGCCTTTTCGTCTAACAAATTCACCAGCGGCCTTTATGTCGCTTATAAAAATGGTATTCCATGCATACTTGGACAAGTTTATTATCGTGTTTGTGGATGACATGGTCTATTAATGAGGACAATGTGAAACTGTAAAACCCGTGATTTGAGTCATGGTTTTATAGTCGTTAGGCGATCGGTTCAGCCGTCGGTTCGAGTTGAGTGTATTTCAGAACACGTGTACTGAGCCAATGCCGGTCACGTGTATGAGGTATGAGGGGTCAAGTGTACCCGAATATATGATGATAATGTCATGAATGAGCAGAGAATGAGTTATCAGAATATATGAGAGTATACAGTTGATGATTTTATATTTCTTTATTTTGTGACCGTAGAAACAGTAGGTCACACACCACTGAAGAGTGGACGAGACACGTGTTGAACCTCATATGAGTCCCCGTAGACTCGAGGGAATACAGTAGTTCTTCGGGTCAAGAAGTGTGTGACTAGTACAATATTGAGAAACACGTGCCTACTGTTAACTATTCCACAGACTGATCACCTGTGGCATAGTGAATCATGGTCACTTAGAGACAAGTGCATAGACCTACCGATATTTTGGCCACCTAGTATGATACATAGGGATTTTATCTCCCCTACCACTTATATGATACCATAACCTTACCAGAAATCAGAATGACATACATATGTAGTAGATCTTTCTTAGCCGAGTGGACTTCCTTAGTTTATCTGATGTTAGATATCACATGTGAGGATGTGATACTACCTAGTGAGAATTCCTGATCCGTGTGACTAGATTTTGACGAGACTCAGTTTCTTTTCCTATAACCCAGATATATCAGACATGGTAGAGAGTTCCACGTGAGTATTTTTACTCACCCCTCTGTATGTATCAAAGTTGCTATCAGTTGTCTAGATGATTGAGATGAGTATACATTGACCAGAGCACACGTCACAAACCAGATGCAGAGCAACAACTCCATGCAGAGTCACAACTCCATGCAGAGTATCTTATCATACTCCATGAGACACACTGTATACGTACATGTGTTCTTACCACCAGTCGACACAGAGCTCCATTTAGAAATAGTTAGTGGTTGCATATGTAGCCACCAGAGCCATAGTATACAGTAGAGTCATAGCAGTCGTCCTTGCTCTCTTACAGAACAGAGTGAGATATTTGACTTTTGACCGAGTCAACTAGGATCTAGTGAGCGGTCCGGTTCCTTATACAGGGACACTTGAGAGTTGCACCTAGATTGGTGACAGTGAGCTGCACAGCTCATTAGGTTATACACCGTAGTTAGCAGGAGACTCATTGCAGACCTTAGGATGATTGTAGGACCTAGAATAGAGTTCCTGCGAGTACATGTAGGTGACTTTCCACAAATGAGGATTAGAGGAACATGGGTAGATGCAAGTAGGTAGGCTTTACACTCGATGTAGTTTTCCCAGATGTAGCTAAGATTAGAACCTTGCGATACTCTAGAGTATTTGCTTGACCAACCCAATAGGCCCTTAGGGGTGATTTAGGTTTTTCCCTGAGTTAGCAGTAGTAGGGATCAGAACATAAGAGAATGATGATGGTGATGTTAGAACAGACACAAATAGATCAGAGTGCATAGCGGAAGCGAGGTGGGCCCATAACCCACAAGTCCCAGGATCGGAACAAGAAAGAATGATGATGCTAATGCCAGAGTAGACAGAGCTAGATCAGAATCAGAATATTTGATTTTGACAACATCACAAGCAGAACCCACCATGTTGGCACAACTTCCGTCACGATGGACGTACATGGCTATTGAGGATTAGAGGATATAGCTTACGTGTATCCAGTTTCTAGTTTCAGTCGAACCTCCTTGAGTTAAAATTTCAAGGACGAAATTGTTATAAGGAGGGAAGGTTGTAAAACCCGTGATTCGAGTCACGGTTTTATGGTCGTTAGCCGATCAGTTTAGCCGTCGGTTCGAGCTAAGTGTATTTCAGAACACGTGTACTGAGCTGATGCCAGTCACGTGTATGAGGTATGAGGGGTCATGTGTACCCGAGTATGTGATGATAACGTCATGAATGAGCAGAGAATGAGTTATCAGAATACATGAGAGTATACAGTTGATGATTTTAGATTTCTTTATTTTCTGACCGTAGAAATAGTTTTAGGCCGTTTACCGCATTACGAGGCGTTATGGGGCACTTTGGGTGGGTTATTAGTTATAGAGTATGTCATTTGAATGTTGTGTGTTTTATTTTATTTTAAAGAATTTTTCCCGATTTTTTTAGATTTGTTTTAGGATTTACTACGCGTTAGTTATTATTTTTGACTCTAGACGGAGTTGAGTCAAGTTTTATTTACGAGTTTGCCACCTAATGTTTTTCTTCTTCCCCGACACTTCTTTTCCAAACCCTAGCACCGCCTGGCCGCCGACCGGCGCTGCTCCGCCCCACCACGCAGTCGCCGTGTTGCCCCGACCGGCCCCGGCCACCGTCCAGCCGTCGTGACACGGGATCGCCGTGCCTAGCATGGAGACCGCCCCACGATAGCATCGCCGATCCCGTCCACGGTGACCGTCGCCGCAGCCGTCCAGTGGTCGTCTCGAGCGCCTCGACCCCCCAGTGACCTTCCACCACCAGAGCGCCGCCGATCGCAACCCAGGCCGGCCAGATTTAGCCACCCACCACCTCCGCTCTATTTTTGACATTTTTCGGCGAGCCACCGCCTCTGTCGGCCGCGTTGATGCCACAGACATGTTGGGCTCACTGAGACGGTTCTGATGGTACCCTATACGGCCCCGATCTGACCAGTAGACACCATCGGCGATTGTCGCGGGAAAACCGCCGGAAAGTCGTCGGAAAGTTGCCGGAAACCACCGAGAAAATCGGAATTTTTGGAATTCACTGGAATTCACTGGATCTTTCACGGAGTTCACCCGGTTGTACCCAATCGAACTTCGGATGTCGTGGAGCGCCGAATTCGAGGTTCGAGATGCACGTATGCAGAAACCCTAGCCGTCGCTAATTGCCGACGATGTGAGGTATAATTACCTCTTTTCCTAAATTGATTGATTATAATTGATGAGTGTTAGCACAGTATGATAAGATTAATTAATTGATGTTGATGTGATTAAGTTCTAATTATGAATGAGATGATAAGTGACAGAGTTTAAGGAATTGTGAATGAAGATTAAGTGATCTAACGAAGTAAATTTAGCTGAGCATGATAAGTGACCACGATGTAAATTGGAAATACATAATAAAATTGGTACGAATAGGATAGTTAGAATTATTCACCATTATAATTATTTAATTATTAATTGATGATGATTGCATTGTGTGTGATAATTAGCTAGTGTGATGCATCATGTAGTTAGCGGGCATTAGTATTTGGTTGTGATGTGTAGGTAGGGAGTAGGAGCTCGCCGCCTAGGCGCGATGGCACGCTCGGAGCTTCTACCAGGTCCGTTTAGGACTCATCTCTATTATTACGCTCTATTCCATGGTAGGTTTGATTTCTTACTTGCAGGACAAGTTAAGTGGCATTTTATTAGATCCTACTTATCTCGGGTCATTTAGCCAAACAGTTTTCCGAGATTAATAACCCTCGAGGATGAGATCCCTTGAGTATGTTTTCGAAAACAAAATCCACCGCAAGTTGCCTTCGAGCTTATTATATTAAATTCCCTACCAAGGCCTATATATATATAGTTTTTGTATATTTAGTGAGAGATGGAAAGAGGGAGGCGGCCATGGCTTCAGACAAGGCATGTGTCCGTCTGCTGGTTGATGTTGGGGAGGACCCACTTCATCCCGAGGGATCCTGCTAACTCCGCGATTGAGTTCCTCATACTCAGAGAACGTGGAGATTTATGGGTACTGTTTAGTACAGCGTATGTCATGACTTGTGGTTCAAAGGGTACTAAAGGCGACTGCCTAAAAGTACTCGGCCTTCGGCTCAAGGCCAGGAGTAATATGGAGGACGTGGAGGGCTGAGATAAACGAGAATGAGATTTGATACAAAATGCAATAGATGAGATGGCCAAGGAAAGAGAACGAGATGGATAGGGGACGTTGCCTTTTGAGGGCGACGACTCCCATTAGTGCCCTTCTGAGAGTTCTTGAGGAAGTATATGATTTTTATTCAACAGGAGGGTTAGCTCTCCTGTGCCAGTTTGATATTAGTTATTTTCTGGACCGGTAACACTTGTTACTGATGGTTTTCTTGTATATATGTAGGTGATAAGCTTAATCGGAAGTGCCAGCCTGGACGGAGGAGCAGTGAGGTCTCTTCCACACACATGTTTTGATGATTGAATGTTTAATGTTTTGCATATGATTTATTTACATTGAAATTGACTCGATTAAATGTTAAAAGATGAGTATATGCTAATGATTTAAAGCAATGACTTGATGGAATGATGTAGATTGTGGAAAGAATACACCGGTGGGCATAGACCCAAGATTGAGAATTGAATACATAGTAAATTATATTCTCTGAATGAAATTGCTGATATGTCCATATAGTTGTATAGATATTGTTTGACAGGGTGGCCCCTAATTGCACTTTTAGGGGAGATTCTGTCCGTTTTGACTCAAAATTTCTTTTTGATTTTTAATGCAACTGTGTTGGTGTGTAAATTTGTTGCATGTCATCCATGTAGTAGCATGCCAGGATTTTTGTGCATTCATCCATGCATATAGAAAATCGTATCTTCATCTTGAGACGCCGAGAGCAAATCTGGGTCGGCTTAACCGAATCTAGTAGATTATCGAACGATTCGGTCGCCGGTAGCATTTTCGGATCGGTTCACGGGTGAGTCGAGTCGAGGTGTTACAAAGAAACAATTGTCCATTACTCTTCAAGTCCTGAGTGAGAATCAACTGTAAAGACCTGAAAAAAGAAAAAAAAATGATGTCGTTGGATCAAACTTTGAAAAATAATATTTCCATTTAAATTATCTACCCACCACCCGGTTAATTATTAATTTCCCGATTAAGTGTAAGGTATTATTTAACTGTTTAAGTATCATTTAACTAGTTAAGTGAACCACATTATTTACCCGTTTAACGGTTAAGTGAACCATTCTATTTAACCGTTTAAACAAGTTTAAGTGAATCGTATCAATTACCCGTTTGCCCGACTGAGGGAAATGCATGGTCGAAGTATGATTTCATATACCCTAGCCGTCATTTCATTATATAAGGAGAAAGGGTAGGGGGGGGGGGGGGTGGGCATCATTCATATTGTTCTCCTTCTGACAGACACTGGCTTCCTCCTTCCTTAGGTATTTTTCCTTTCTTCTTCTTCTTAGTAATTTATATGCATGCAAATTTATAATTGATAATAAGCTTGTTAATCATTTAACTAAATTCTCTAATCAACAAAAAAAGAAAAGAATTAAACCGGAAATAATACTCGAAGCCATCCATGATAAATAGCCAGAGTTTGGGCAAGATTGGAAACCGTAAGGCAGTCACTCACAATTCCGACCACCATCTAGCTACTGGACTGAAGGGTGGCTTTGTTGTGCTCTTAATTTATGGTGGGTGGTGGAATTACAGCGGTTATTGTGCGGAATTGCATGGGTGGCAAAAATGGGGCAAAACAGCGGATGACGGTGGGTAAAGAAATGCGGCCATCTTGGGAGGCAATTTGGTTGCAATCCAGTCGGGAATGATCCATGAAGGGTCGATGTTATCATGACGACCACCCACTTGCGGCATCTAAGCTCATCTATGGTGGAATCGGCGACGCAACAAGTGGACGACCGTGAACGGAATGAAGACTTTTGGCTACGATTGTGGGCAAAATACGATAGGAGTGGCCAAAGGTCCTCGTCGGGGTGAAAGTTGGTGCGGAGGTGAGTTGATGGACAGTGGTGGCTTGGCTGGTGGTGGCTTGTCATCGACGAACAGTCTGTCTGAATAGACCTCAATCATAGCTCTATTTTGGAGTTTGGGGAGAAGAAGAAGATGGCAATAAAAATGGGTTAATAAAATATAATCGTGTAAAAATTATGAAATATCATAATTAATTAAGAAATTGTTTAATCTTATTCAATTAAATAAATAATGAATAATTGTATTATTGATACCCTTAAATTGGGATGATACCAATAATAATAATTAATTCGGATTCATAAATAAATTATTTAATCGTGGTCGTAGTTGCGGGATTAGGCACAAGCTAATCTGGTCCGTATAATTATTTAAAATGTTGTATTTTCACTTATGGACAGCCTGGTTGGCCTGAGCCAAGATTCGACCACCATGCACCTAGTGCAACCGGGGTTAAGGTATTCACTCAATCCGACACGGGCTACGTCCTTCATAATCTAATAACAGATATGGCGGATAGGACTCACTAGCCGGTAATGGACATGTCAGAATAGACCTTACAGCCTATAATACAATAAATTGGACATGGCGGATTGGACTCGCCAGCCAATTACGGACATGGTGGATTGGACTCACCAGCCGATAACGGATATGGCGGATTGGACTCGCGAGCCGGTAATGCTATGTGATGGACTGACCCATCTGCCAATAAATGGACATGGCGGATTGGACTCGCCAGCCAAGTAATGGACTAGATGGACTGACTCATCAGCCAATAAATTGGACATGGCGGATTGAACTCGCTAGCCAATTACAGAAACGGTGGATTGGACTCACTAGTCGATAACGGACATGGCGGATTGGACTTGCTAGTCGGTAATGGACATGATGGACTGACCCATCTGCCAATAGATAGACATGGGGGATTGGACTCACCAGCCAACTAATGGATATGGTGGGCTGAACATAAGCTAATAAATAGACATGTTGGAGTGGACCCAACAGCCAATAATATAGATAGGGAATTTATGGACTTGTTTTATTTAATTATACGGCTTAGTGTTTTAATCACTAACGTGGAATTGCCTCCACAGGTTACTAGCTGGAACTAAAGAGTACGAGAGGAACTGGTGGTTCTTCAACCAACTCAGGTGGCGAGTAGATAATAAGCGGACTTCCTTTTTTTATTTGAGCTATAAATGTGGCAATGGGAACGGTCCGAGACTGTGGGATAGATATTTCATACATTGTCCTATGATACATTTGCCCTTTTGTTAAGTTAGAAATGCTTAACTTATTTACGTTTTTATAAATCATGTAACATATTAAGTACCACCCGGTCTAGTTAGGGCTGGTCGTTACAGGGTTGGTTAGTTAAATTTTTAATAACACATGGCCAGTGTGGCCCACAATATTGTGAAAAATGGTGGGTCGTTACAGATGGTATCAGAGCCTGGTTTCCCCCAAGCTCACATCTTATGACTCAAGTACCTTGTTGAAAAGTCCAATTATTATCTTTTCACATTGTTACCTATTATTAATTAATGAACAAATTCATTCGCTAACATGATTAAGTGATCACTTAAAAGGAAAAAAAAAGCATATTTATGAGCCATAACGGAACAATATTCTATATTTCAGATGGCAGGCACCCGTAGACAGTCAAGCCGATTGGCGCTGTTAGACTCGAACATGGAGAATATGTTGGGCCAGATCTTGACGGCCATAGAGGGATTGGCGAAGGCTTCAAAAAATACAAATTATGTGGTTCAGAATATGGTTTAGTGGTTACCAGGAATGGTAGCAGGGTATTGAGCCTTAAACTCAGTAGCGGGTCCCGAAATCATCCCAGATGGTGATCAAGGGAGTGCCCAAGGGCGGGAAGGGTTAGCTGACCCGGGCGAACGAGGGGAACATCCAAACCTAGTGCCACCGGTAGTCCGTCAAGTGGTGCCGCCAGCTATAGATGATAGTGATCGATACAGTGTGGAAAAGTTCCGGAAGAATGGAGCTTAGGTATTCATTGGAGGGATTGACCCAATGAAGGTGGAGAGCTGGATTGAGATTACCGAAAAAGTGTTTAGAGCTATCTCTGTGCCCCACCGCCATCAAGTGCAGTTGGCAACATGCGTGCTTCAGGAGGAAACATCTTACTGGGGGAAATCCATGGAAAAGACCACCTTCTATCGCTGTGAGATCTCATCCATCACATGGGCCGAATTTGTAACAGCTTTCAATGGACAATTCTTTCCAGAGTCCATTGTCCAAAAGAAAGCACTGGAATTTGCCACGGCGCCAAGAATTGAGGAGTAGGGTTGCTACGGCACCAAGAGGCACTATAACCAAAGTGATCGAGGTAGCCACTACTCATGAGTTGGTGTACGGTCTTGCTCGTACACCAACAGGGGAAGGCTACTATGCAACATAAGAATGCCAACCTGGGTAGTAGCGAAAATAGGTCTGCAGAACACCAGCAGCAAAACTACCAATGGAAAGTCGAGGGGAACCTCAAAAAGAAATTTGAGGAGTCTTCGTATCGACAATGTAAAAATTGCAGAAAAATGCATTTAGGGCCATGCAACGAGCCCCTTCGGTGCTACAACTGTGGAAGGACGTGACACATGCAAAAGGAGTGACGTTAGCCCCTGAAGCAACAACAAAAGCAGCCTGAGAAGGGGAAAGCACCAGCTCCTATTCGCTACCTGGCACCTACAAACTTTATGTGGCCGAGATCGAGGACACTGAAGAGGATGACCACACTGTTCGAGGTAAAATTCTGATCCAAAGTGTTAGTGTGGATGTTTTATTTGATTTGGGGTGTACATATTCATTCCTTTCATCCCGATTAGTTAAGAGTTTAGGACTCCAAACATCTACATTAACTAAGACTTATAGAGTCACTATGCAACTGGAGATAGTGAGGTCACAACGTTAGGAGTGACTAACCTATCCTTGGATATACAAATGGAAACCTTATGTGTGGAATTTTATATTGTATGGGGTAAAAAGGGTTTGATCTATTGTTGGGAAGGGTCTGATTGTCTGCAGACCAGGCTTTCCTTGACTGTAAAGGGAAGAGAGTGGTGACAAAACCTTGCAACTGTGAGATGTGGGTCATTTTCCACGGGTTATTGCTTGATCCATCTCCTTGTATCATGTCAATCAGTGAGGCAACCAAGTGGTTCGGTGAGGATTGTCAAGCCTTTTTTACTAACCTAGTGGAGTCTGAGTCCAAATCCAAAGAGTTGTCCATGATTCTGGTGGTAGTAGAGTTTCTAGACGTATTCCCAAACGTACTTCTAGGGCTACCTCCTAATCGGGCAATGGAGTTTGTCATTGACCTAGCACCTAGAGTAACACCAATTTCTAAAGCACCATACCGCATGGTTCCAGCTGAACTCAAAGAGTTAAAGAGTCAACTGGAAGAGTAGTTGCATGCAGGTTTCATCTGGCCAAGTAACCCTGGGGAGCCCCTGTTCTTTTTGTAAAGAAGAAGGATAGCTCACTTCGACTGTGTAGTCATAGTCAAGAATCGGTACCCCATACCAAGGATTGATGACTTATTTGATCAGCTGAAAATAGCCGAAGTATTTTCTAAAATATACTTGCGGTCCGGATATCACCAACTGCGAGTAAAGAAATCAGAGTGACGCAGTGGAAGCGTGGTGGATTTGGATGAAGAGAGATGTGGTGGATTTTGTTTCTAAGTGTTAGACATGCCAACTGTTCAAAGCCCAACATCAACTACCCGATTGATTATTACAACCTTTAATATACCTACCTAGAAATGGGAGTGTGTTACATGTGATTTTATTACTAAACTCCTAAGGACTCTGAAATACATGACTCTATATGGGTGGTTGTGGACCGTCTGACTAAAGCAGCTCACTCTATCCCCACAAAATCAGTAAGGATGGTGGAATACCTAGCAGAATTGTACATAAATAACATTGTCATGCTACATGGAATTCCAAAGGAGATAGTCTCTAATAGAGATCCCCTATTCACTTCACATTTTCGGAAAGCTTCCGAAAAGCTATGGGAACTCAAATCAAACTAAGTACAGAATATCATCCCCAAACTGATGGTAAGTGTGAAAAGACTATTTAAACTTTGGAGGATTTGTTGAGGCTTGTATCCTTTACTGGGGAGGAGATTGGGAGAAACACTTAGCCTTGCCTGAATTCCCTACAATAACTCTTATCAAGCCAGTATAGGAATGGAACCGTTTGAAGCCTTATACGGTAGGCCTTGTTAATCTCCATTGTGCTGGTTGGAGTCTACCGAGGCAGTCATAGTCAGGCCAGAGATGGTGAGAGAAGTAGCAGAAAAAATGTAACTTATTCAGCAAAGGCTTAAGGTAGCTCAGTATCAAAAGAAAAGTTCTGATGATACGCGAAGGAGGGACCTAGAGTTCCAAGTTGGGGACTTTGTCTACTTAAAGACATCTCCAAGAAAGGAAGTGATAAGATTCAGAATATCAGGAAAGTTAAAGCTAAGATTTATAGGACCATTTTCAATCCTGGATCGAGTCAGAAATTGTGCATATAGATTAGGATTACCACCAAGCCTCGATGGAGTATACAATGTTTTTCATGTGTCAATGCTAAAGAAATATGTACGAGATGAGGAACATATAATCACAAATTTTGCAGACTTAGAGCTGCAATCAGATTTAACCTATGAGCACAAATCGATTCGCATCTTGCTAAAAGAAATTAAGACACTCCGGAACAAGTAAATTCTTTTGGTAAAAGTATTCTGGAGAAATCAGGGATCAGAGGAAGCTACATGGGAGACTGAACATGAGATGGCCAGGAAATACCCTAGCCTATTAGTCGCATAAAATTCTTATAATTATAGTAACATGAACTAATCCTTAAAATGTACTTAATGATGATTGTCCTGTTAATGTTATGATATTTCGGGGAGGAAATATTTCTAAGGTGGGGAGATTGTAAAGACCCGAAAAAAAAAAAGGATGCGGTAGAATCGAACTTTGGAAAATTAATATTTCCATTTAAATTATCTACCCACCACCCAGTTAATTATTAATTTCCCGGTTAAGTGTAAGGTATTATTTAACTAGTTAGTATCATTTAAGTAGTTAAGTGAACCATATTATTTACCCGTTTAACTGGTTAAGTAAACCATTCTATTTAACCGTTTAAACCAGACAAGTGAACCGTACCAATTACCCATTTACCCGACTTAGGAAAACGCATGGTTGAAGTATGATTTCATATACCCTAGCCGTCATTTCATTAAATA
>JAVDBV010085581.1:0-11210 GCA_032619315.1 Piper longum | reverse complement strand
CACCCCCTCTTCCCCGGACAATAAGCCCCAAGACGACGTTGCCGGTCCGTCTATGACGGCGGTGAAGTCGCCCAGGATGATGAGGGTGATGGTGCAGCCGATGTCGTCGAGTAAGAAGATTCCGGTGGAGGTCTTTCCCGGTGACAATGTTGGTCAGTTGAGGAAGGAATTGCAGAAGTTGCACTCCCAGATGAAGATAGAGCTTCCTGAGGAGGGGTACTTTTTCATCTTCAAGCAGAATGTCATGGACGACGATCGGAGTTTCCGGTGGCACGATGTTCGCCAAGGCAACACCATCGAGATCTTCCGTGGCAGAGTTACCCGCGAATAATGATCGATTTCATGGTTTTTTTTATTTGTTTTATTGTTTTATTGTTTTGGTTGGCCTTGTTAATGTTTGCTCTATCTGTTGCATGTTACTAACTATTTTAATATGTTGTAGGATTGTATGTGAGGTTTCGTTTAAGAAACCATCAATATTGGGAGATGCATACATATAGCTCCGTTGCAGAGGCGCAAGAGAACTTTGTGCATGATTGAGTAGTTCATCGATGCATGGGGTTTTTTTACTGATCATCATGACCATGCATCGACGTGAGAATATTTTGTTCTCTTTTTCACTTTTGCATTTACCTTTCTACATTATTTTTCATTGGTTTAGGACCATATGACAGAGACTTGACAAAAAGAAGACACAAGCTCATGTGTATGAACCTCTGTTCTAAAATATAATAGACCAAACTGAATTTTTAGTGCTGATATTCTTGTTACCCTTCTGTTCGAATATTTATCAACTAAATGTCTTAAGAAATGCATGCATATACGTATAAACATGCATGACAAGTAGTTGGCATGCATTCCTTTTCCCGTTTATTCAATTCACCGTCTATTAAAGTGATGATTCGCCAATTTCTCGAAGAAAAGGAAAACTAGAACTTCAATCACAGCATGCAAATTAGCTAACTGTGAAAACATTATTAAAATTTCAGTTTCGCTGCACTGATCTAGTTTGGTATAACGCCCAAGAAGTGAGAACATTTTGCGTATGCAAGTAGCTATATAATAACAATTTGGAATTTGGAACGGGCGTATGACTATGTTCAATATTACAATATTCAATTTGACCGGTCATATTAATTTGTGCTTATATGCTCACATTTTTAACCAGCCCTATTGATTTAGGAGCAAAGTCGCCTTGGTAGGAGGAGCTCTGGGTGTCATATCATCGCAATCTACCTTCTCTTTTAAAGCTTAGAAAGTTTTTATTATCACTTTCATTATAAGTTTTTTACCAATATATATTATTTTAAAAAATAACAACAAAATTAATTGTAGGATTTTCACCAATAATTTATCTCAAAAAATAATAGTAAATTTTCTAGTTAATAACAAAACTAAGATTTTTAAACACAAAGTTAATTTTTTATATATGTGTACTAGATATATACAAAATCATTATAGTTTCCACAATCAAGTTATTCTCTTTTTTTCCCTTCCAAATATTTTTCAAATTTTTAATAAATTAACTTATTAAATGCCCATGCATCGCACGGGTATATTGCCTAATAAAAATTACAAAAAAATTGGTACTCAAGTTTTTTTTGTAGTTTTTCATAAAAATTTCGAGATTTCTAAGTACATTGATTCCTGGCCCCTTAGCCATGCCATGCTGAGCCCATGCCTGATTTCATTATAACTTCAAACTTCCTTAATACGTTATTTTTAACTCTTGGTATAACCTAAGAAAGGTGGAAATGATTCTTTTGGAACCCTCATTATAATGGCATGCCTGATATTCGAATTAAAATTAATATAATATAATTAACAGGAACCACTTTTGATTAGCTAAACATAGTGACTAATCACATCCTCAATAATACATTTAATTCTAATACATTTTTATACTTCCCCAAGGCTTAATAACCAATAAATATTTTGTAAAACTCATATTTACTCATTAGGCTTTCCGTGTATTTAATACTTACACTTGGTTCACATAAGCCTATGATTGACTAGAATTACACCTTAAGAATCCAAAATTGAGCAACTCTTAGACTACTCCATGATGACCCTGAGCCAAGTTGAGATTGTTGGCTCATTAAAGAAGAAAAAAATTCACCGAAAAGATTTAAACTGACCTGCAAAAGCATTTCTGAAAAACTCAATCCTAATTTCAATTTAACATCAACCACTTAGTCACAAAAGATTAAATCTTTTAAAAATATTAAAATAGTTCAAATTACATGGAGATTGGAATTTAGAAGAAAAAAGTTTAAATCTTTATAGTCAAATTTAAAAAAGTTCAAACTTGCCTACTTTTGCTTTTATGATGATTAGAGGTTAATAGGGTGTTTGGCAACAAAAAATTTTGTATAAAATATCTATATAATATTGTCATAAGTTTTATTTCGCTATGATTATAAAAAGTGTTAGGGAGAGAGAGAGATGAGCATTAGAAAAAGATAATAAAAAAAAAAGTGTATTCTCCGACGAGAGATGGGCGGAGGTGGGTTAGGGTTTTCAAAAGAAGGGATGTGGGCTTGGGCTGACAGGGTGGGCCTAAGACGTAAATTGGGCCCTTCGGCTTAGTTTTATTAATACCCTTGGGTTCGACTTTTCAGCATGGAAGGGCTTGTTTATATTTAAATAATTATGTGGAGCTTAAAACCTCCATTAAATGAAAATATTATAATGCATTAAGTCTATAAGACTAAAATTTAAGGTGAATATGTTGGTCAATGTTGTGTTCGTAGCTAAAATTAGGGCTGATTAGTGCCCCTAGCTCGCATGCACCCATATACAACGCTACAGACAATTAACCTACTCTCGGCTTTATAATGATCGTATATAACTCCTAAGAATGATATATAACTTAACTAAAAACAAATCGTAGGTTGTATATATACAAGCAACTTCTGCAATTCCTTCCTCAACTGACCAACATTGTCACCGGGAAAGACCTCCACCGGAATCTTCTTACTCGACGACATCGGCTGCACCATCACCCTCATCATCCTGGGCGACTTCACCGCCGTCATAGACGGACCGGCAACGTCGTCTTGGGGCTTATTGTCCGGGGAAGAGGGGGTGCTGGGGGGTTCGGGGTCGAGGAGTAGGCTGACACAAGAACCTTCGAGGATCTCGTAGCACACGGTGTCGAGGTGGTCGGACATGGTTTGGCCATTGAAGACGAGGGTCTGGGAGGTGACGGGGATGCTGGTGTACTTGTGGATCTTCTCCTTCATCTCCAGAACGGTGTCGAAGTAGCCGATCTCAATGGTGAATCTCCTCCCGGCCTTGGTCTCGAACACCACGTCCATGGCGCCGGAGTCGACTTCCTCCCCCCTCCCTCTCCTCCTCCTCCGGATCGGACAAGTTATTCATACAATGAGGTTTTGGTTAGGGTTTAGAGCCTAAGTTCATGCACTAAGTGTGCATATATGATATAACGAATCAGTGAAATCATAGTGTATGTATGATCACCTAAACATAAGACTACATTCGTCAAATTGCTTAAACAACTGATTACCAAAGAATGTCTTGAATTATCACCAGTTTAAAACTGTATTAGGATTAAATGTATTATTGGGGATGTGATTAGTCACTATGTTTAGCGAATCAAAAGGTGTTCCTGTTAATTATAATACATTAATTTTCATTCGAATATCAGGCATGTCGCTATAATTAGGGTTGCAAAAGAATCATTTCCACCTTTCTTAGGTGTATACACAAGAGTTAAAAATAATATAGTAGGGAAGTTTGAAGTTATAATGGCATCAGGCATGGGCCCGCATGGCATGGCTAAGGAGCCAGGAATCAACGTACTTAGAAATCCCAAAATTTTTGTGAAAAACCACAAAAAAAATCTTGAAGAATCACGATTTTTTGTAATTTTTATTAGCTAAGATACCCATGTAATGCATGGGCATTGTATAAGTTAATTTATTGAAAATTTGAAAAGTATATTTGGAAGGGAAAGAAAGAGAAAAACATGATTTTGGAAAATATAATGATTTTGTATATATCTAGTACGCACATATAACAAATTAATTTTGTGATTTGAAAATCTTAGTTTTGTTATTAACTAAAAAATTTACTATTATTTTTAGAGATAAATTATTGGTTCAAATCCTATAATTAATTTTGTTGTTATTTTTTAAAATAATATATTGGTAAAAAACTTATAATGAAAGTGGTAATAAAAACTTTCAATGCTTTAAAACAGAAGGTAGATTGCCCGTGACATGACATCCAGAGATCCTCCCACCAAGGCAATTTTACTCCTAAATCAATAGGGGTGGTTAAAAATGTGAACATATAAGCACAAATTAATATGGCCGATCAAATAGAGTATTGTAATATTGAAAATAGTTCCAAATTTCATTTCCAAATTGTTATTATATAGCTACTAGCATGTGCAAAACGTTCTCACTTCTTTGGCGTTATACCAAACTAGATCAGTGCAGCGAAATTGAAATTTTAATAATGTTTTCACAGTTAGCTAATTTGCATGCTGAGATTGAAGTTCTAGTTTTCCTTTTCTTCGAGAAATTGGCGAAAAATCACTTGAACAGACGGTGAATTGAATAAACGGGAGAAGGAATGCATGATGCCAACTACTTGTCATGCATGTGTATGCATACATGCATGCATTTCTTAAGAAATTCAGTGGATATATAATAGGACTAAAAATTCAGTTTGGTCTATTATGTTTTAGAACAGAGGTTCATACACATGAGCTCGTGTCTTCTTTTCGTCAATTCTCTGTCACATTGTCCTAAACCGATGAAAATTAATGTAAAAAGGTAAATGCAAAAGTAAAAAAAGAGAACAGAATAGTCTCACGTCGATGCATGGTCATGATGATCAGTATGGTTTTCCCAGCAATTAATGGTTTTTTTCACAAATGATTCAGAATTTTTGAATAATCTATCCGCCCAAAGGCCACTGAACAAGAAAATGAAAACTTTGTTTATAGAAAACCCCATGCATATTCAAGATTTCTTAAATAGAAAACCCCATGCATCGATGAACTACTCGATCATGCACAAAGTTCTATTGCGCCTCTGCTACGGAACTATATGTATGCATCTCCCAATATTGATGGTTTCTTAAGCAAAACCTCACATACAATCCTACAATAAATTAAAGTAGTTATAACATGCAACAGATAGAGCAAACATTAACAAGGCCAACCAAAACAAAAAACAATAAAAAGGAACCATGAAATCGATCATAGTCCGCCGGTAACACTGCCATTGAAGATCTCGATGGTGTCGCCGTGGCGAACATCGTGCCACCGGAAACTCCGATCGTCGTCCATGACATTCTGCTTGAAGATGAAAAAGTACCCCTCCTGAGGAAGCTGTATGTTCATCTGGGAGTGCAACTTCTGCAATTCCTTCCTCAACTGACCAACATTGTCACCGGGATAGACCTCCACCGGAATCTTCTTACTCGCCGACTTCGGCTGCACCATCACCCTCATCATCCTCGGCGACGTCACCGACGTCAAAGACGCACCGGCAACGTCGTCTTGGGGCTTATCGGCGGGGGAGGAGGGGGTGCTGGGGGGTTCGGGGTCGAGGAGGAGGATGACACGAGAACCTTGGAGGATCTGGTAGAACTCGGTGTCGAGGTGGTCGGACATTGGTTGGCCATTGAAGACGAGGGTCTGAGAGGTGATGGGGATGCTGGTGTACTTGTGGATCTTCTCCTTCATCTCCAGTACGGTGTCGAAGTAGCCGATCTCAATGGTGAATCTCCTCCCGGCCTTGGTCTCGAACACCACATCCATGGCTCCGGCGTCGACTTCTTCCTCCCTCTCTCTCCTGGATTGAACAAGCTATTCATACAATGAGCTTTAGGTTAGGGTTTCGAGGGGGGGGATGATCATGGATCATTGTAGGGAAGGGATGGGTAGTTCGACGGGTGTGTAACAACTATGGCCGAAATTTGCTCGCTCTTGGCATACGTAAACGCATATTCCATTCGTTGTAGAACGGCTGCAAGAAAAACAAGGGGAAGATTATATACTTGCAAATGTGGATAACATGTCGTTTTTAAAATGTGGTTATCGTATCATATAACTAGTATTTCTTTGAAAGCTTTTTATAATAGATAATCAATATCTTATTGGCTAGTCTGCAGTTTATCAAGGTCTTCGATGACGAGAAAGACTGAGAGAAGATAGTTATTAACTTATAACTTTTTTTTTCATCTGTTGATCTCCAACGCCGCCACGGCCGCCGGCGAGAGAATCGCCGGCGTCGGAGCGCCGTTGGGCGAGGGAATCGCCCTCCTCTTCTCGCGGTGGACCGCCCTCCAGATGGCCGTCGAGAATGGGTGGGGCGGCTCCGACTCCCGAAGCAAGGAAGCCGACTTCGCCGCCGAGGTCCACGCCTGGTTCGCCGCAGCCGACCCCAACGAGATCTACATCGACGATCTGGAGGAACTCCTCGACGATCGGTTGGGCGTCTTCTTCCGAACGGTGGCGGAGGACGGGAGCGTGGCGGATGTGGCGGAGAAGCTCATGGTGATGCACGAGGAGTGTCTCGCGGGGGACTTCTCGTTGGTTGAGAGGCTGCGGGCGTCGTCGTCGGGAGTGTCGGCAGTGGCGCAGAGCCGGCGGGTGGCCGGCGACGACGAGGACGAGACTAGCTCGTCGGATGAGGAAGACGGGTCGGAGATGATGGAGGTGGACGAGCTAACGTCGAGGTTGCCGGCGGCGGCGAGGAGCGGTCCTAGGAAGCAGACGGATAGTGGGTCGCTGCCGCCGCCGGCGACCGATGAAGACGGCTGGTCGGTGGTTGCTCCGAGGCGGCACGGGGGGAAGAAGTGAGCGTCGGTGGTTGGAAGTTCCTGCTCCAAATTTGAACAACGTCGCTTCTTTCCATTTACATGGTAGCAGGGGGGTATAGAAGAAGAAGGTTATTGATCCGTTTTGTGTTTAGGGTTTAGATACATAAGATATGAGATTGATGATGTTAAAGACTTCAGTTTTCCTGAAAATTCAATCAATTTGGTTGGAATTCGTTTGGCAGGCCGCTTGTGAATTTGGATGTTTGATTACTCTCAGCTCATCATACAATCCACGATACCGGCGGGACAAAACTGTGGAAATAACATTGCTCGAATGCCTAAGAGCGTTAATGCCCCTGCAATTGGCTATGGAAAAGCTAGCTTTGTCTGTCTTTTCGGCTTGGAACACATTGTTGATCCTTACAGGGAATGGAATTTCGGAGAAACATGCTGGTTGCGTTTCCTCACACTCTTATTTTAAACCGAATTCCTGTTTCATTTCCCCCTTTTTAGATATATCAACAAGCAACAAGCAGAGAGACAGAAAAACGAAAAAAAGAAGATAAAAAAAATAACTTTATTCACTCAATTAACGTTCTTCCATAAATCTACTTTATATATTTGTAAAGCGTTATTAGTCCTTGATTAAAATTGGCCTACCCCACCAATCAAGGGCTCGATAAAAGACTATTTTTTATTCTTGCAAAACCCCCTTATGAAGTTTTAATTTGCTATAACGCTTAATTGATAAAAATAACAAAAACATGAACTTAACTACCATATATAGAATAGTATCTATCATCTTGCTGGTTGTTATTTCCTTTTTGTGCCCTTCTACCTCCGTCAACCCGGTTTTCGCTGCTAGTGCTTTCTCCGATAAGTTGTATATCAAGTGTACATTATATTAGCTTGGCATTGTTATTATTGACAGGGATGAGATTTTCATATATCTCTTATTATCAAGAATATTACATTTGCATTTTCTTCCTGATAACTTAGCCGGCTAAACGAGACCCGAATGGTGATAGACCCGCAATCACCAAAATAAGGAAAATGAAAAAAAGGATGCTGAACCGAACCCAATCACAACTAGAAAGTTGAGGGTGGAAAGCAATGGTTCTCCATATACATCAGGCCAGAATTTGTGATGTACAAGATTAACATCAAGTTAGATGAAAATCAAGACATACAGCATGATTTTTTGTATTGTGTCTGAACTGTGAGACGACAATACAGAAATAGATAAAAATTATGTGGGTTAGTAACTAAGTGATAGACATAAGGTTCACAAAGACAAATCGACGTAAGCACATTTTTCAAGGAAGCTCAATAATTGGATGTTATTATCATTTGAAGACTACAAAGCTTCATTACCTAACTTTTGCTACAATTCACAAGATTGTGGCCTCATCTAACTGATAACTTGCCCTTGCATGTTTTGTTAAAAAAATGCTTAAAACAACCACACAAATAATCCTATTAATTAAAATCCATAGTCTTCAAAAAAAGGAAACCAAATGGCATGTATATTATCCATGGTTTGCAGCCAATTGATATCTCCAAGATTATTACAAAGAAACTTGACTGCGGTAACTTGTTCCACCCTTTTACTTAAGCTTAATAGAGAAAATAAATCAGCCAGTTCAACTCCCAACTCCTTTGCATCTTGAAGACCTCTGTAGAGGTTGCAATGGACAGCAAATTATTACTCTTGATGGCAGGTATTCCAAAGATGCAATGCCTATATCTTGGGCTGTTGTGTTTTGGTCCCCTGATGCCCACCCAAAATTTGCTATCTCAGGTTGCAGAACAGGTCTAAATGCATACGAAGCAGAACTTCAAGCATTGTTAGAAGCAATAATAAAGATCAAACAATCTCAGCTCTCAGGGCCTCATCTTATCCTGGCCGACTGTCAAACTGTTGTGAAGGCTGTTCTAAATTACCCACATGATACGCTCTCTTGGCAAACCAAACAACTTTTTAGTCATTCTCAAATCTCAATTCATATTTCAAGGATGAAAGTAACCTTAAATTGGCTACCAAGTGACCAGAGCTCTCCTGCTCATAGCTTAGCCTCTCATGTAGCTAGAGCAAAATCTCCTGTATCTTTTTGTTTTTAATCTTTATGTTTTGTGCTAAAAAAAATGCCAATGTATATTAGACTCTTAAAAACCTACAATTTGCGTCGTGACCTCACTTTACCTCAAATAAAGTTCACATACAAAAGACAACGTACTAAATCTATGCACACATGTATGTATATACTATTGAGAAAAATTTTCAAAATTGGAGATCAATAATTGCGAACACAAGATATTAGAAAATTATGCCTGAAAAATATAATAGAACAAAACTACAAAAAGAGCTGAGATTTAACATGGAAAACCCTATTTTAATCGACAGTCAAAAACTACCGGGTAAAAACGAACAATTCACTACTTTAACTAAAGATTACAGTCATCAAACATATATATAGAGATGTACAATAAGATTATTTACACCCTATAATATTGAGATTATAAGATTTCACTCTCAATACTCCGTATAAGATTAAACTCATGAATATTTTCCCTCTTTTTTTATTTCTATATCTCTCTCTATCTTTCTTTTGCTTGTATTTTATTCTCTTTGTCTTACATATGGAATGAGGCAAATAAAACTCAATTTATAGAGAAGCTTTAAAACCCTTCATCATCCATAGAATAACTAATAGCCACCCCTGTTAATATTCCGAGATTTCTTTCGAACTGTGACAATGAGCTATATATTATTAATACAATTACACATATTAACACATACCTCTAAACAATATTCTCTTTTTTTTTTTTGAGTGAGCTATTTAAAGTGAGGACAACCATGGCCAATTTGAAACTAAAAAATACTTTTTGAAGTATTCTATATCCAATTTATTCAGGTTCACCATGAATCTACTCACTACTCCTGCATGTGCAATATCTGATTTTGTACTCACCATAGCATGCATAAGATTTCCAATAGTTGAAGCATAATGCACCTTTTTCATGTGAGCTTTATCCTCCTCACTCTTAGTACCTTGTTCTTTAGACAATTGGAAACTACCCAAAGTAGTAGTCACCGATTTAGATTCATTCATGTTAAATCTCTCAAGAACTTTCTTCACATACCCTTCTTGAGATAACCACAACTTCTTGTTATTCTTGTCTCGGTTAATTTGCATCCCAAGAAGTTTTTTGCTTCACCCAAGTCCTTCATGGAAAAACTCTTGGCTAACCTTATCTTGAGACTAACAATTTTCTCCATACAAGTCTCTACAACAAGCATATCATCTACATACAAAGTCAAAATAATGTAATCCCCATCATTAAACTTTTGTAGATATACACAGTGGTCCAAATTACTCCTAGTAAATCCATTATCCAACATAAACTTGCCAAATTTTAAATATCATTGCCTTGGTGTTTGTTTGAGTCCATATAGACTCCTCTTTAATTTGCACACCATATTTTATTTACATTTGACTTCAAATCCTTTTAGTTATTCCATATAGATCTCATCTTCCAAATCACCATGAAAGAATGATGTATTTACATCAAGCTGCTCTAATATAACCTCTTTATAACCACAATACTCAAAATAATTCTAATAGAAGTCATTTTTACAACATGAGTAAATATATCATGAAAATCAATCCCTTCTCTTTGACTAAAACCTTTCACTACAAGTCTTGCCTTATACCTTTGTACACCATTGGATTCAGACTTGACCCAATAGATCCATTTGTTTTGCAAAACCCTCCTTTTTGGTGGCAACTTCACTAATTTCCATGTATGATTCTTCTCCAACTATGTCATCTCATCCTTCATGGCCAACTCTCACTTAAGATGAGCTTTGTCACTCATGGCTTCATCATATGACTCTGGTTCTCTTGCATCAGTATACAAAACATGTTGTACAATTAAATTTAATTTCTGAGTAGGCTTTCTAACCCTTGTGCTCCTCCTTAGTTCAGGAGCAACAACTATCTTTTGTGGTGGCTCTGAATCATCAATTTCAACCTGTGCATCAAAATATTCAATATCTAATTCATCATCATTTGGTTGATTAGCCTGTGACTCATCTTCTTGCTCGGTCTCATTAGAAGATAATTGTTCCTCATCACTTGGAACAAATCCTTAACTTTCAGCACTTGACATCTCTTCATCTATCTCATCAAGCTCCATATATTCTTTTTCTTCTGACTCCTCATGTTTTTCTTCTTTCATGTCTTTGTACATGCACTCTTCATTGAATACAACATCCCAACTTCGAAACACCTTATTGTTCTCGAAATCCCACATTCAGTAATCATACTCATCACCACTATATCCAAGAAATACACACTTGAGGGACTTTGAATCAAACTTCTTTCTTGATTCCCTGTCAATATATA
>JAVDBV010085578.1:0-11864 GCA_032619315.1 Piper longum | reverse complement strand
TACATCTATCTTGCCATGTTGTGATATTATATTCCATGGTGAGTTACCTGAAAGTTGTAGATAAAATCTATAAAAATTATATAATGACTCACTAACTATATACTTGAAATGAGCAAGTTTAGGATCAAATAAAAATCACTTACATGGCTAGATTAATCGATATTCTTGATTGTGTAGGAATGCAGGGTGAAACCCGAGTTCCTCGATTCCAGATGTAAAATTCGAAACCCTAGTCTAATGGTAATGAAATTGTATGAAATTTCTCCCACACCTTAGGGTATATCAGAGTATCACTTTATCCAAATTTGAGAGCATTTTTAGTCTAGTGGATCCCAAGTTAGGAATTTTCCAAACGCAATAGGTCCACCCAGCTAAAGTAATGACCTAGCCAAGACCCACATTATTGAGTTCACTCAAGCCTAAATACTAAAATTATATTCCTTAGATTTTGGTTGACTTAAGCCAATGGTGTTGGCTAGCTACACCCACTTACCCAGGCCCATGTTGTAACACCCTGATTCGGCTCACCCGTGAACCGACCCGAAAATGCTACTAGCGGCCGAACCGTTCGATAATCTACTAGATTCCGGATCTACTCTCGGCGTCTTAAGATGAAGATGCGATTTTTTATATGCATGGATGAATGTACAAAAATCCTGACATGCCACTACATGGATGACATACAAATCAATTCACACACATCAACACAATTAAGATAAAATCAAAAAGGAATTCTGAGTAAAAACGGACAAAGCCTCCCCTAAAAGTGCAATTAGGGGCCACCTTGTAAAAATAATATATATACAAACATATATTCATATATCAACAATTTCATCCTCACAGAATATAATCTACTGTATACTTGTTCTAAGACTTGGGTCTCAGCCCACCTACAAATTTTCTTCATAATTCACATCGTATCATCATGTTAACATTCAACCACAACGCATCATCATCTCTTTGCAATTTTGTTCACATCAATTTCAATATAATAAAATCATAAACAAAAGATTTCACTGCTCCTCCGTCCAGGCTGGCACTTCCATCTCGTGTTCGTCACCTATATATAGTACAATACCGTCAGTAACGAGCGTTACCGGTCCGGAAAATAACTAATATCAAATTGGCACAGGAGAGCTAACCCTCCTGTTGAATAAAAACCATATACTTCCTCAAGAACTCTCACAAGGGCACTAATGGGAGCCATCGCCCTCGAGCGGCAGCGTCCCCTATTCATCTCATTCTCTTTCCTTAGCCATCTCTTCTATTGCGTCTTGCATCAAATCTCATCTAATACGTCTTGCATCAAATCTCATTCTCGTTCATCTCAGCCCTCTATGTCCTCCATATTACTCCTCGCCTTGAGCCAAAGGCTGAGTACTCTCAGGCAGTCGCCTTCAGTACCCTTTGAACCACAAGTCCGGACATGCGTTGTACTAAACAGTACCCATAAACCTCCACGTTCTCCGGGTGTGAAGAACTGAAACGCGGAGTTAGCAGGATCCCTCGGGATGAAGTGGGTCCTCCCCAACATCAACCCGAAGACGAACATATGCCTTATCTGAAGCCATAGCCGCCTCCCTCTTTCCATCTCTCACTGAAAACACGAAAACTATACATATATATAGGCTTGGGTAGGGAATTTAATATAATAGGCCCAAAGGCACCTTGCGGTGGATTTTGTTTTCGAAAACATACTCGAGGGATCTCATCCTTGAGGGTTATTAATCTTGGAAAACTGTTTGGCTAAATGGCCCGGGTTAAATGGGATCCAATAAAACTCCACTTAACTAGTCCTGCAAGTAGAAAACCAAACATACGATCGAATAGAGCTTAAATAAGAGAGGAGTCCTAAACGGACCTGGTAGAAGCTCCAAGCGTGACATCGCGCATATGCGGCGAGCTCCTACTCCGTACCTACACATCAGCGCTAAATACTAACGCCCGATAAATGAATGATACATCAAACTAGTCCTAATTATCACACTCACAATATAATCAGAATCAATCAACAACACAATAATCATTAATATATATAATTCTAAGTCATCCTATTCATATTGATTTTATCTTGATTTTCTAAATTACATCATAATCACTTATCATGCTCAACTAAATTTACTTCGTTAGAACACTTAATATCCATTCACAATTCATCAAATCCTTGTCACTTATCATCTCATCAGTAATTATGCTTTAATCACATCAATTAATGAATCCTAGCATGCTGTCCTAACAATCACCAACTCTAAATAATCAATCAGAGGTAGTTATACCTCACGTCGTCGGCAATTGGTGACGGCTAGGGTTTCGGCATGCGTGTATATCAAACCTCGAATTCGGCGCTCGACAGCATTCGAAGTTCGATTGGGTTCGACCAGGTGAACTCCGCGGAAGATCCGACAATTTCCATCAATCTGGGTTTCCGGCAAGTTTTGGCAGTTTTTTGGCAGGTTTTAGTGGTTTTCCGGCGGCTTCCGAGAAATTTTCTGGCGGCTGTTACGGAGAGCAATCGGGGGTAAGGGTCGGCACCGTCTCGACGAGCCCGACCTAGTCGTGACAACACAGCCAATCGCGACGGTAATGGCCGTCGGCTGCGGCACAAAGTTTGGCCAACGCGGTGGGTCACTCCAATCAGGCCCACGGCCGGCCTCGCCGTCGCGCTAAGTAGGGGGGAAACGTCGATGAGGCGGTGAGGGTGGTCGTCGACATCACGGTGGCAGCGACATGGCCCGGTCGGCAGCTAATCGTGTCCGGAAGCAGTGGTGGCGTCGCACCCGATTCCGGTGTAGCGACGGCCCAATCGTGGCAGGTGATGGTCGGGGTAGCACGGCGATGCCGTGGTAGGGTGGATCGGCGCCGTCAGCGGTGGTGGAAAGGCGTGGCGAGGGTTTGGGTGGGGGAGAGTGTCGGGGAATAAAAAAAGGAAAAAATAGAAACACGTTGGGTGGCAAACTCGTAAATAAGTATTGACTCACTTTCGACTCGAGTCAAAATAATAACTAACTCGTAATAAATACTAAAAAAATCTAGAAATATCGAGAAAAATCCTATAAAATAAAATAAAACACAACATTCAAATGCCATACTCTATAACTATCAACCCATCCAAACACCCCATGACGCATCTTAACATAGTAAACAGCCTAAAACTATTTTTACGGTCACAAAATAAAGAAATCTAAAATCATCAACTGTATATTCTGAGAACTCATTCTCTTCTCATTCATGACGTTATCATCACATACTCGGGTACACATGACCCTCACAGCTCATACACGTGACCAACATCGGCTTAGTACACGTGTTCTGAAACATACTCAACTCGGTCTGACGGCCGAACTGATCGGCTAACGACAATAAAACGGTGACTCGAATCACGGGTTTTACACATGTGGAGTCTCCAAGTCCATGAACGACACTTAGCAAAATTGGTGCGCGGCCTAGGAACACTATTCCAAGAACCTTAGCCCAATCTTAGTGGGCCTTGTCTACCACGTTGGCTAATGGGACAACCCTTGGAAGGCATTCCACCTAATCCTTTAAGTGTTGTAACCCACTGGTCTAAATTTTAGCCCAATTGGACATCGTTTGGCCAGTCTAAAAAATTATTGGGTTATGTCCGTTTGATTAAACTTGTGTTGAACTTTTCGACTAAATGTTCATGTAACCCTAAACACTAATTAAGTTACCTATTGGGGTTTAACACTACATTAAGCGATTGATTAAAATAATTATGTGACTTATAAGTTGTGCATGTGTGAAGGCATTGCCTCGAAATGCATGCCAATGTGATTTGAATTTAACTTTGTTCCATCATTGTGCTAAGATATGCAGGTGAGCTCGTCGATCTAGGGCATGGAACTTCACTCATGTAGGTCAGTAGGACTTTCTCTTTGCTTCATCTCTGCTTGACTTCCTAAGTGTCAAGTTTAATCACATTTTGGATGTAGGAGGACATCAATGGCATTTTATCGGATCCCTCCAATATCAAGTCATTTAGGAGCATATCCAATGAGTTCAACAAAACTTCAAGGTTAGAATTTCTTGAAGGTTTAAGAAAGATAGGATCCCTAAAGTTATTATACAAGCACTTACCCAAGCCTACTAAGTATATGTTTGAGGATTTACAGTTTTACGAATATGAAAGAGTCGTATAGGTATTATGAATCGCACTACTACTACTTCAAACCTTGAAGTAGTGTGAAGTATGTGGGCATTGCAAAACACATCACATTTCTATAATTTGTGTCACTAATTTAACCATTCCTTTGCCAGTTGAATACCATGTCGGATGTTACATGGAGGTTGTGAGGTTGTAAGTGTTTCTTATATGGGTATAAACTTTTGTCATGTTTGTGTGCCAGCTCCTTTAATATGTTATTTTGCCTACTACGAATGTGAGGTTTCCGAAGTTTTCTATGTTCCCCATGGGCAATTGAAACCCATTTACCAGGATTGTTTTACTGGTAGCTATTTCGAAAAGGTAATCAAACATTACTAACGTTGTTCTTATTTATATGGAGGTGAGGTCACTTGGTGTTGGCCTGCCTAGGTTCACGGATCAGGGGGCTCGGTGCTAGTGAGGGCGACTGTATTTTGTATTTTATGTATTGATCCTTTATTTTGTGGATGATAGTATTGTGGGCAGGAACCCTAACTTGACTATGAACCATGCCTGATGTTGGGTTGGATATGATATGTTGTTTCTGCTTTTTTTTCTAATATTTTAACTTATTTTATAATTATGATATTTGTTGAGTAGATAAAGTTTGGGGTGTAGGCTAATAATCTTCTGGACGGTGTATATACCCTAGAGTTGTCAAACATGATGAGGAGCAAACCCACCTATACAAAACATATTAAATTGTAGTTGTGTGTGACTGTAGAGAAATGTGGGCAAGAGAACCCCTTGAAAACTGGGTGTTTGGGTATGATGCTCTAGAATCAAATGATGCCTATGTGTTTAAATTTTCTTGTAGGGTAGAATAGGTAACCACGACCTAGTGTTTTATTTACCATACTCATTTGTATTAAGCAAATCAACATACCTACTCTAATCACTTTTATTAAGTATATGAATTTGAGCATGTCATAACATCCAACCTCCTAGCTTCATTGTGGTGTTGCCTTCGTTTATCTTAGAGCAATCATAATATTTATAAAGTCACATCTTCATTACCGGGGAGGTGTTGCCGCTTGTGCGGCTCATAATGCTCACATAAGAACTTTAAGTCTAAGATCAATTTTATATAGTATAAACACGCATTCTATGAGAACTAATTATGGTATTGCGTAAACCTTTGAAGGTTGAAATTTACTTCCATAAAATCTATACGAAATAGCCCAATGAGTAACTTTTAAAATTATAATATTAAGGTTTGGTCCATCCTTTGGGGCTAAATTAGGATGCTACATAGACATAGATGGGAATTTGTTTTTAGATATCTTTCATTGTCAACCCTGGAATTACGTACACACAAAAAATAAACACAACCATCTTTCGAGAATGCCTCCAAAAGTTTATTTTTGGGCATCTTTCTCTTTTTTTTTAAGCAGATACTTATTTTTTATCTTCGAATTTTATGTTTCACCTTTTCTTTTAGCTTTTTTATAAATGGCATATTTCGATTCAGTGAAGTTCATTATAAACTGTCACATGGTTTTTTTTCCTTTAGCTAGTCTTTGTTTACCAACTTGTATATTTGTTTGCTAAATCTCATTCATTTTCTTCTTAGTGAATGCTTCAGAGCATGTCATTTATTTTAATAATTTAATATCTATTTGAAAAGATATATTGAATGAATAATGCTTTATTTACCTCTCTTTAAATATTGTGTTCCATCGTTTATAAAATTATTTTAATAATATGATTTATACATTTTTGTATACAAAAATAGATAAGCTCATCAAAGATAATTATTTTTTAATTTATATTTATCTTTGTTTATTTGATGATGAATACCTCAATTTTTTATTAAAAATTAATCTTTATTTCTAGATTTTTTATTTTACAATATATTTTCCAATTCAAACTATATTGTGTTTTCCATTTTTATTCATCTTTTTTCTTTTGGAGATCATATGAATACTTCAACTTCATTGCTATATTTGTCTTGGATATAAAATAAAATATTACACCGTCAATGTCTAAAATATTTCCAATTCAATTAGACAATTTTTTAATTAGTTTCATTATTAAATTTTATATTGATTACTAATGATTTTTAAGAAAAGATAAAAAAAATAATAAGGTTATGGGTGATTTTAATAAAAAAATAATTTTATAATATAATTAATTAATAAATTTTGAAGGTGACCCGCGCACATTGCGGATTTAGAGGATTAATATTTTATTTAATACTAAGAATAACATAATTTACGTTGGCGTTAGTTATGATGCCGCAAAATTTAATATTGTTTGAGCGAATGCCAACGATGCAGACTGTCTCCTTATTTTATGTTTTTTTTTTCCGAAAGAACTCCTCGTTTTAGGGTTATAATATATGCTACGAGTTGAAGCTGTCAACGACCACAGAGATCCAAACGCGGTTCTTTCATGCCGGCCAAGTCCTTTATCTTCGTCATCCCAAGATTCCCACCGGCCCGCTCTCTCTGCATTCACTGCCAGCACCATCCCATCCGGACGCTTCCTCTTCCCCAAACCATTTCCATTAAATACCCACCCCCCCACGACAACCAAATCTTGGCATTGCATTTTTAAACTTTGTAGCATATATATAAATCGATGCCAACCCTTTGATTATGAATTCAATCCTCTCCCTCTCTTTACTCAATCTCCCCTCCTTACCAATTCTTCAGCTTTACATATCTGTTAAAGTAAGAAGCCTTTCCCTCGATCGTCCACAACCACTTCATTGTTGGTCTTCATCTCTTTAATACAAGAGCTTTAGCTGTAACAGGAGACAACCCAAATGGTCTGCTGCGTTTTCTTTGCGCCGAGGGTGGGCTACCGGCCATTGACAAAGGGCGACGATGGCGTGTATCCAGCTGGGTCAGTCACAGTGATAGCCGGGAAGGAGAAGAGAGCGTTCGTCGTGGATTCATTTGTTCTGGAGAAAGGTCCGTTCCGTGTTCTGCTGGAGAAGGTGAGGGTGGATATGAAGATGATGAAGAACAGGGGAGGAGGCAGAGTGGTAGAGGAAAGAGTCATCTTCGTAGATGTTGATGCCATATTTTTTGAGCACATGTTGTGGTTGATGTACAACGATTGTTCTTCACTGCATCAGCTTAATTTCGAGGAGATCATAGACTTCTATGCTCAAGAAACTTGACCTTGAATTTATGTTTGTATATTTATTGAATCTGTAAAAGCTAGTTTACAGCTAGTCAACAGTGCCAATAAGGCACTTGAGATATACAGATATAGCGGTCGTTTATCCCAATCCATCGTGTAAACGTATACTTGAGGACCAACAAGGGTCCTCTTTGGTTGAGATAAAAACAGTGTAAATAAAAAAAATTATCAAAATATAAATCCAATTAAATAAAATGACACAAATTATAAATATTTTTCTTACATATGTAGATAGTAAGAAAATAACTGGAAAATAATTTTTTTTCATATTACCTTATAAACTTTTTAAATAAACTTCTTTTAACTTTAATTAAAATTTATTCTGACTAAGCTTTAATAAGGTAACAAAACAAATGAAAATTTCTATGTCTAAATTTTACATTTTTTTTTGCAGAATTGCAAGAAAAGAAAACCGATCCTAATCAAATAATCCTGTTTTGCAACCCACATGCAATGCTTAAAATTGGAGATATTATAATATGTTGTTAACATGATATATTTCTTTTGTTATTTATTTTGTGTTAGCGTGATTATTTTTCATTTGTTTTTCTTTCTTTTCTTATTATAAACAAGACATCTCGATAGTTGTGCGATCAATTATAATTTTTTTAACAAGGTGACCCGTGACGTTTCAATGGAAGTTTGGGCTAACTAGAATCAAAGAAAAGTGATATTTTTCTCTAGGCATGTTATCTTTTTCAAGTTGCGACCGACTAATTTCTAAAGTATACAACCCTAAGGTTGGAAAAAAAAAATAATTGGTGACCTGATTTTATGTATGTATGCACTTTTTACCACAAAGAAATTTTTTTATATCACCGGAATGCTCGGGAGAATCAAATGAAATTAACAAAAAAAGGAAATTAAATTGAAAAAGTCGTTGGCACTTTTCTTAGTGTTTAGGTTATGAGTTGGTTCACTAAAAACGTGGTTGGGTTAAAAATAAAGAGGATTGGGTTAAAACTATAAGGGTTGGGAGGGAAGAGTGGAAGTTTTGAAACACCCGAGGTGTGAGCCAGGCGGTGTTTGGGGAATATTGGGGACGAGTGGAGACAACCATCCACGGTAACTTTGGCGGCACCAATAAGACGGAGAAGTTGGCGGTAACGGTGAACCACAAGCCGACCTTGGAGGCTTTGTACAAAGGCGACTTTGGAGGTACTAGCAGACATATTGAAGGAGTTTAGTTTGTATGTTCTGTCAAAATATATATCCTTAATTACCAATTTATTTGTTGATTTATAGGGAGCACAATATTTTTGTATTAAAAAACAAGTATGGGCGGCGGTTTATTCCTATTTGTTGGCCATATTTGACAATTGTTCAGGTTGATTTGTTGTGTTTGCAAAATATGTTCATCAATTTAAAATAATTTCGGCAGCTAAAATCATGTGAAGGTTATAATTTTTTAGTTGTATACTTAAAATTTTGAATTATTTTGAAACATTTTACTATACCAGGTGTAAAAGTCTATTGAAATTAATTCATTTTTTTCTCGTCTACTTGGTGTGTTGTCCCCCTTCGTTTGCCGTTGTTGGCAAATTCTTAGAAGGGAATGCATAGAGCAAGAGGGCATTGACTATCTCTACAATTGATAAGATTGGGGGTTTTTGGTTTCATAGTTGCTCATTGCTGTTTAGGTCAGTGTGGCTTCCCATAATTGTGGTTCGATAAAGGAACTTGTGCCTTACATATAGGTAAAGGAGGTGGACACAACAATGAACACTTGTTCCAAGCTCACATGTAACGAGTCGACATTTTTCACAATAGTGTAGGCTTAGCTGGCTGGGTATTACTTAAAAATTAAACCACAAGTATAACTCATTCAAAGTAACCCATGTTTTAAACAAGACATAATAATAATTGTCCCATAGTCTTGGACCGTTTCTCATATCCACATTTATAATTCAAATAAACAAAAAGAAATCTAATCCATTTTCATTTTCTCCGAACCTTAGTTGGTAAAAGATTGACCAACCCCGCTCTCAATCTATGCCTGAAACCGCACACCTACAGAGGTAATTCCGTGTTAATGATAAAACCACTAAGCTATATAATTAAAAAAACAAGCCAAATATACTTCATATTCTTATTTCAAAAGTTTTTTAGTGAAGTCAGCCTATGCCCATCCCGCTACATTCCCATGCATGCGCACACACGCTACGTGGCCTACGGACTGTAATTACCGATATTTCCCATTGTCTTACCTTCTCGATATCACAAGTGTATAATGAGTCGTCTGCCTGACATCCCCTTTCGATATGGGGGCAGGTTTTCAAGTTCTGGATTCCCGCCGCACGATAGAGACACCCTATTTCGCGGGTGCTGCCTCGTGACAGAGGCTCCCTATTTCGTGAGTGCTCACTCTTGTCAGAGACTCCATATTGTCTTACAAGTAAGTTTTAAGGTGCGGCCCTGTGTCGAACTGAGTCAATTCCTTAACCCCGGTTACACATGATGCATAGAGGTCGAATCTGGGCTCAGGCCGACCAGGACTGCCAGAAGGGAATATATAACGTTTCAGTAATTATACGGACCTGGTTAGCTTGTACGTAATCCAGTAGCTACGACCACAATCCTAATATGAATGAGAGGGTAAAATTATACATAATTATAACTTTATTTGTGTAGGAAATGCATGCAACTAAATGATTAATCTATCTATTAAATTTCAACAATATAATATGCCACATTAAATAATTTATTTTTGAACCGAAATTTATTATTATTATTTGTATCATCCTAATTTAAAGATATCACTAATACAATTATTTGTAATTTATCTAATTCAGTAAGGTTGAACCCTTATTTAATAATGTTATTTCGTAATTTCTACACAGTTATATTTTATTAACCCATTTTTCTACCTTACTAATTTGTTAATAAATTATATATTTTAACTACCAAATAATAATTTAATATGGTAAAGGTGACATTTTTATCTTATTTATCATGTATAACCCTCTAATTTAATTTAATCTCTTATTATAAGCCAATTAATTATTTACCCGGTTATCATGACCGTATTTTTATTATTTATGGCAATTTCGTACAATATTTTATTTAATTAGTTTAGCAATTTTTAACCTCGATCCTATTAAAATAATTATCTTTAAAGATTTATTACGTGTTAGTTTTATTTTTAACTCGAGTCGGTGTCGAGCCAGCCCTTATTTATGAAACTACCACTCTTCCCAACTCTCCTCTTCTCCAAACAGTAGCCGCCCACTTCGTCGCCACCACCATTCGCCTCCGGCTCCCGTCAATTGTAAATTGTTGGCGGCTACCGTTTCTTAGCTGCGCTCCGCCTAGCGGCGCGCTCGTGTCGTTGATTCCGCCACCGGAGAGTGTCACCGCCATGATCAGATGTTTGCTTAGGTACCGTCAACCCTCCAGAGATCCTTCCCAACCGGATTGGACTCCGATTGCTGCCCACGCCGGCCAGATTTCTTCCTCAACCGCTGTCCCCTGTTTTTCCCATGTTTTCATCGCCGCTAATTCAGGCCGACCTGTAACACCCCGCTTCGGTTCACCCGCGAACCGACCCGGAAGTGTCACCGGCGACCGAATCTTTCGCTAATCTATTAGATTCGATTAAGCTGACCAGGACCTACTCTCGGCCTTAAGACGGAGATACAACATACAGAGTATGAATGACATGCTAGGGTTCTAATGCTTGTTCTACATGCATGCCACGATATGTAAGCAAGAATCAAAATGAAAATAATAAACGAGAAATTGCAAGGAAAATACTTATTTCTATAAAAAAAATGGACAGATTTCCCCTAAAAGTGCAATAAGGGCCAACCTGTCCACAACAAGTATATATAAATACTTTCAAAAATGTGTAAAACATGACGATTAATAATCTGACACAATCATCATTACTTTCACTTTCACTTTCACTTGAACCACAACTGAGCTCCAAGGCTCCTTGTTAATTCATATTTATCCATTACTTCATAAGTAGATTATCAAAACATAACGCATTAAAATCCTCATTCACAAAACACTAGCACACAATCATTACACAATACACAAGGTGGGTACATGTGTGCGCGACTCTGTGCTGCTCCTCCGCAGTCCCGACAGCTCTCAATCATCGCGATCCTCACCTACATATAGTTGAAAAATGTCAGTAACGGTTGTCACTAGTCAGGAAATAACTAATACCAAACTGGCACAGGAGAGCTAACTCTCCTGGTTAAAGAAAAACATCACATGAAATCATCTTTCTCATTTCATACTGTCAATGGGAGGTTCTTCCATACCACTCTAAAGTGGCTATTTCTAGGTTTACCTTTCTCATTTCACATTCTTGTTTTACATTCTCATTTCATTATCAAGGGACATCTTCCTTACCACTCTAAAAGTGGCTATCTCTAGGTTTACCTTTCTCATTTCACTCTCAATGGGAGGCTCTTCCATACCACTCTAGAAGTGGCTGTCTTTAGGTTTACCTTTTTCTCACCCCAACTTGCATGGGCAAAGAAAAGCAACGCAAAAACTATATATATATATATATATATATATATATATATATATA
>JAVDBV010085577.1:0-12730 GCA_032619315.1 Piper longum | reverse complement strand
AGGGTTGCTTGGTGAACTGGGAATGAAAGAGAAGCACATCAAAGTGCATTGTGATAGTCAGAGTGCTATTCATTTAGCAAAGAATCAGGTTTACCATGCAAGGACGAAGCACATCGACGTCCGATATCATTTTGTTCGAGAGATTATAGAAGAAGGTGGAGTCATAATCCAAAAGATTTCGACCACTGAGAACCCTGCTGATATGCTGACAAAAGTGGTAACTGCGGTCAAGTTTAAACATTGTTTAGACTTGGTCAATATTGTTACAAATTGAAAGCTGGAATTTGTAGACACTACTAATAGTTGGATTTGTGAGAGAATTATATGGGATTTTGTCAAGGTGGAGAATTGTTGTATGGGATTGCAAAATCCCACATCACTTTGGTAGGGAAGTGGGGAGAAGTTTTTTTTATAAATAGGGTCCTCCCCCTCTTTAGTTATTCATCCCAAGGGTAATCTTGAATTACCTACTTCCCTTTCTACTGGTAGTAATTATTCTTTCTACCATTGGTAATTTGTTCTTTCTTTCTTTGTAATATTTCTCTTTAGTGAAATATTATTTTGGTAGTGTCCGAGGACGTAGGCAATTGCCGAACCTCGTTAAATTCTGGTGTTTGTTCTTGTTCTTTTCTTGTCTATTTAATAGCTATTGTCAGGTATAGTTGGTGTTAATTATTGTGCTATTTATATTACATGTCTTGATAAAATTCTGTCTAGGAGTTGGTTTTTAAGCGGATTATCGTGTCCCACCAACTTTCCTGGGAATTTTATCTTGGGGTAATTATTTAGTACAATAGTTTTCACGCTTGTCATCTAGGTAATAGTTCTCACAGTGAACTAATTATCTTTGGTAAAAATTACCCGTTTTTCACAACAATTCACACATCGAATAAAAATATATTGGTGGCAACACGTCACACAAGTTTCAAGTCATTGTTCTTGTTTATTATTATTAGCTTTCATTTGCACACAGATATATGGAGTGCTCACAAAAGATTGATGATAATGTTTTATGCTTGTGCGAGCTGTTTGACAGTGAGGGGAGAGCAAATGGAAGGAGATTGATCGAAGCAACTGTTAGCAAAGATTGAGTAGAAGGCCTCTGATGGGTGGATTGCATCGAAGGATATATATGCACTCCTATCTTGGCACACTGCTCCACCTGGAATACATGTTCCCATATTATTTACAGCACAACATGGTACAGTTTCTGCTTGAAAACCTGAAAGATTTATGAATATCGTTATTCATTTTGACTCCATGATCAAGATAAACAGATGAATTATAAATGGAGATTAATATTGGAGCTAACCAATTAATCAACTTACCGAATTGTGTCGGATTAAGATTGATGCTCAGAGCCAAATCAAAGGAGGCCCCGAAAATAAATTTTGATTTTGAGAGATTTGTTTGGAGCTGGGGCAACCTCTGCTCAAGCTTTTGGTTGTACAAGCTAACAAGTTGGTTCACATCGACTGAACATGGACCCGTGGAGTTTGTAATAGCAACAATGGCAGGTATGCACCCTACTGCCCCAATATCAAACACCACAAACTTTCTTGCTCCAAGCCTGTAGAGTCTCTGCAATATGTAGCATGAGTATATACCAACACCATTAGAAGTCATAATGGTTAATATGTTACGCTGTTTACAATCTAGTGGTCTTTTATTTACCTCCAACTGTTGACAGATCCTGTCCACAAGTAGTTGAGAAAATTGTTCAGGAGTTAATGTGCTGGTGTTGTAGAAATCTGGCTGCAGATAATTGTTGAAATAGTCATTTGATCCAATTGAGGTTACAAAGATAGATTCTGCAAGGTATTTTTTTGGGGTGAGTTGTCGGAGAGGGTACTGCAACTTCAGCTGTCTTATTGTTTCTTCAAAGTAATCTATCTGTTTGCGTAGTGGCAAGCATTGTCCCTGCATCACCAACAAGTCTCTTATTAGTTGAAAAAAGTTAGGCAGCCTTGTCTGCAGGATCATGAACTCCAATTTGAGTGATTGGTTTGGGAAGTTTGATTACCAATCTTTTTCCAGTTTCATCAAGGATGCCACATGATGCTGATGCATAATTAACTCCTCTTAGAGGCTTCCTCTTCCCAACCAATCCAAGATATGGTGGAGGAAAAGGTAGTCCCAGTTTCTCAGCTGCAAACAACATTCAAGACATTGGATTGATCAAGAACCATAAAGAAAAAGACTTAAGAAAACTTAAACAAATAGTAATGAGAATATTTAACACTAATGATCTTGATTATAGTTAGGTTGTATCGATCGAATAACCCTTCATGGATTCTTACCAAATGAATCCACAACTGTCTTGTTATTGGTGAACCTTCCAGTTGGTCCATTGACAAAATCAACACCATAAGGCGTGAAATTTGCTCTTGACACAGTCTGGAGATAATTGTTGTTGCCGCTGTCAAAGAGAGAATCACCAAAACAGTAAATGGCCGGCGCCCTCGGCTGTTTGTTGGAGATAGCTTGTGGTAACAAGACGAGAAGGTTGAAGCAAAGGGCAGGCAAATGTATCCTCAAGTTCATCACCTTCGCTGCCATTGTTTTAATGTGAAGGATGATCTTGGTCATGGAAAGTATACTTCTTGTTTAGTATATATAGAGATGCATCGAGTGCGTTGCTTGTTCAATACATTAGTTGACGTGCAGGCTCAAATTGATGATGCGTGAATACAAGCAATAAAACTAAGGTGCAAGGATAATCAACTAAAGTTGCAATTTGACGGACAATAACGAATATCCAATTACCTACTTCTTGACTAAACAATATTCACATGTTTTTAGAGCAGAGAAATCGACAGACAAGTTTAATAAAGAAAAAAGTTTGCATTTATAAAGATTATAAATTTGTATTAAAACTACGTGGAAAAAGACAAGCATTAAAAAAAACTTAAATTAAGCCGTTATGGGTTGGTTATGTTTGTTGGGAAAAGTTTAGATTAGTGTCATATAATTTCTTAGAGAAGATTAGCTTCTGAAACTATTTTGAGCTGCATCGTACATATCACTTTGTTTTTTATCACAAAGTACAATGCATTTAGAGTTCGTTAATCTTGATTTTTAAACAGAAAAAAGGTGCAATTGATGGTGAGTTTGAGTTTTGAACAAATAGCAACAAATTTAAATCTCTTCTTTGCAAAGATTCAACACAGCTGTAGCAGCGTGATAACAGTTTTGAAGCAGCCATGTCGAATCCAATAATTTGATGCTAGTCGAGAAGCTTTTGCTTCCAGTGAAGTATAGTTTATTAATTTAAAGACGCCACGTTGTTGGGCTAGTTTTGATTGGTCGTTCTTTTCTGATTCCATGCAAGTTAAATATGTATAAAAACTAAGAAGCCAAGGAGCCAGAAACAGGGGCAGTCTGGCCTCCTTGGCTGCCTATTTCATGGAGATTGGCACTCTTGATATATCAATTTTAAGAAGAGGAAAAAAAGTTCCCCTGCCTTGCAATGACCACTTCGTTGCTATTTCAAAAGGGAATGAATGAAACTATAATGTATTTCTAATATTGATCTGATCTTTAACATCCCCTCCTAAAAGCTAAGCTTTCAACTTTCATCAACTCAAGAATCATAAAAGAAAAGCAGTGTTGGTGCCAACTTATTTGATTATGAACCATTAACCAATGATCATCGATCCAATAAACTGTAAGCAAGAATATGAATAGCAATCACTATGCATGACTATGTTGTCTCCCCAAAAATGCTCCGAAATCAGAAAAGACAAGGTAACCATTGTGCAACGAACCTAATTCAAGTTAATATTAAACTTTAAAACTTGCCAATTTTACTTTAAAGCCAACTCTTCTTTAGCACAACTAGCCACAAAATAAAGGTAATTAATTGTTGTTCCTTCAACAAGCAAAAATCAAGATAAGAGGGGATCGATGAGAGAAACTCTAGGCTGAAGGGTAGAAAATCAAAATGACTTGTGTCTTAATTTGGCACTAATCCAAGGTATTTGGAATTCAATTTATAGTTGAAACAATTCTCCATGACCAACGGGGCATTTTGAACAGAAAAAGCAATGCGACCTAACCAGAATACATACGTTGCATTTAAAATTTGTTCAAATCTGAATTACTGGATTAGATAAAAGCATGTAGTCACGGATAGGAAAAATTGCAAAACTAAAATCTATATATGGGAAAAATGAATATATCTCAAGTCTTCCTTCAGCACATATACGGTAGAATTGGAGGGATAATACATAGGAGTCGGACATAAGCAGGAAAAATCTAATAAAAAAAACAAAAGAAATCAAAAGGCTATAATTACAGTTCTTGAACCAGAGCATCAACATCTCTGAGAAGTCAGATCTTCTTATCATACTTCCTTTTCGTCTGCTTCCTCCTCGGACCGGTCCCAAGGAAAAAGAGTATGGAGGTCGACAGTGAGGGGGATGGACTTGGGTAAGTGGGCAAAAGAAGCACAAAAGATGACAAGAACAGTAAACTAGCACGAGTGAGCACACATGAAGGCCAGCAGAAGGCTTAACCATTGATAGATGAAGAATTTCCAGCTGCAAACAGACCATACAATGCGCCATTTCACTCTTGAGAACCGCAAGGAATTTTTCGCAGCTGCATTGATCTTGCTGTAATATGACGACATTTGTTCTTCATCTCAGTTGATAGTTGATACCCGTTTATGTGATTAAGATGGACGGCTCGACACAACAATTTATTCTCCAACAGGTTCATTTCATCTCGCTGCTCAATAACATAGAAGAAAAAAAACGCAACAACACAACACAAAAGTCTAGAATTAGTGTCAGGACATCTAGTCGGTTTGATCTCTTCATAGCCCATAACCCTCAAGCCCATATAAAGTGGCAATCAGTTTAGCCGTCGGTGATAATTTTTACATGTTATGCACTCTTTATTATTTAGGTATCTATGCATATTTCTACTCATAATCTTCAAGAGGGAGCAGCTAATGGTGGGAAACGATGGAGAGAAGCTGCTTCCGAAACCAAATTAGGCGCAGCCTGTATTTCCTGCTTCTCCTGAGATTCTTCATCTTCATCTTCATCTTCATCTTCATCAGCATCCCACAGAAAATGAGCATAAGATGCCATCACATAGCTGGAAAATAAAAACACAACAGACATTAGCAATATTATTCCACATGCACTCAATCCATTATTTTATGGCATATAATCAAAATTTAAAACAAGTAATGTCAAGATTCTTAGTACAAACTACGCAGTCAATCAACAAGCCAAAAAACCGCAGGAATTGGGTTTCCTTGATCAAGTTGGAGAGCACAACAAAACCTGATTACACATTTCAGCCGGTCTAAAAGAGCCCCTTTCATGAAGCTGGAACAAGAAGCAAATTTAAGTTACAGCTACAAAATTTCCATGTGCACCACTTGCAATTCTTCATAGGATGGAAAGAAGATGGGAAACAAGCAGCGTCAATATAAATGAACGAGCCATAAACGACACAACTTTCAATTTATCAAATTATCACACCAGAAAACTTGATCACATATTCCACTCAGCCAAGAAAAACTGCAGCCCTAAAATTATTCCTGACATAAACAACTCAAGCTAGAACACGAGCAAAAAAAATTTCACTCATTGTCAAAATATACTCACCAGTTATCAGGAGCAGCTTTGACAGCTTGATCAAAGTAACCCTCGGCTCGCTTGGCATCTCTGTGGGACTCCCATATCAAATTCCCATACAATGAAAGCACATCTCCATCGTTCGGATTCGCCAAGATCGACCTCGCCAAGTACTCTTCTGCCTTTTCCACATCACCACGAACCTACCAAAAGAAACAATGATACAATCCAAATTAGATATACATCAAATTGTTGGCAACAAAAACTCGAATTGCTTCGAATTGATGGGATGCCAAAAACTCACATCTTTGAGGAATTTGGCATAGTTTGTGAGCAAAAGTGGATTGCTGGGATCGGCCTCGATCATCTTCCTGTAGAACAAGTCCATGCTCTCATTGCCGTTGTTCGAAAATCCGAATCCGCCATCACCACCACCGCCTCCGCCGACATTGTCACCGCCGGCGCCGCCGCATATAGTACCACCACAACCACCAAAGCCGCCGCCGGCGACGAGCACCTTCTCCTCGACCTCGACGGAGCAGAAACCGTCGGGCCTGCCGAGGGCCTCGTCCAGGCCGGTACTGGAGAGGAGGCGGTCGAGCTTGTCGGGTTCCTCCTCGCCGCTCTCCTCCACCGGAAAGGGAGGCGGCGGGCGGCGCTTGGGGACGGAGGCGGGGAGGTGGTGGAGGTCGGTTTCGGAGAGCGCGCGGGTGATCCTGGCCTGGGAGGACTCGGAGGAGGTAGGGGAGGGGGCGGCGGCGGAGCAGAAGGAGACGGAGCTCCGGCGGCAGGGGGAGTAGGGGAGCTCCGGCACGTCAATAGGTAAGTCCTTGCCCAAGGTTGGGATCCATGAGTTGAGGATTGGAGAAGAAGAGCTTCGGAGCAGCATCTTCAACAACAACATCGGCAAAAACAACAACAAAAACAACCAACATCAACAACAAAAAGATCCATTCTTTCTCTGCAACATCAACCAAAATGATTCATTTTTCGCGGGAAAACAGATAAAAACCGTAGAAGAACAATTTGCAGAGTAGACTATGGTCTTGCTAGTATTAATTACCTTAAACTCGGTTACCAAATTTTATTACTCGAACCCAAGACTCGAAATCCGAATCCGGCTATTTAAAAAATCTGATTATATCATAAAAAATTAAATTAAAAATAAATATATAAAAATCAATATTAAAAAATAAAATTAAAAATATATTAAATATAACTTTTATAAAAAAAGTTATATTATTAAAATTGAGTATCTGGGTAGCCCATCCATTAAAACCAAATCAAATTACATTGATACCAAACCGACTTGCACCCTGAGTATCCCTAGATTTGAACCAAGTGCAGCTAAGCTACCACAATCATTTCCTTTTTATGATCAGATTTAAGATCACAAACAGGTGCAGAAACAGAAAGGAATCATTTTTGGATGGAACAGAAGGGAGAAAGCGAAAAAACAACCCAGAAATCAACTCTACAACTATAAAACAAAGCAGAATAGTCACACAAATTGGCAGCCAACAAGAACAGAAAATGAACAACAGAATAGCAGATCCTTCAAAATATCACACATAATAAAAAAAACATGCACGAGAGCAATCCAAAAAGGCATCAAATTGGCCAAGAACATGATCTTACGAGTAAAATCTAGCACAATAACTAGGATTCATCATCGTCAAACAACATATCTACGAGTCCAAAACAGAGAGAGCAGCGGCATTTGCAGACAAACAAGATCAGATTCTTATGAAAGAAAAATAACAACGAATAAAACACCAACGGAAATCGGCCAAAATTGATCAAGACCAATCGAAGCAATGATCTTTTTGATTGAATTCGGATGCAGAAATCGGGAGGAAGGGTGCTGGATGGAGTTGACGAGGAACGTCAAGAGCATCCACCATTGATGCCCAACATTCGTATATAGTGAACAAAAAAAATATTCAGAGATTTTATTTATATGTGCGAAGGAGAGATCTGGGCCGTTGATCTGTGTGGACACGCACGTGGGAACTCGAACGAGTTGTCGTTGACCTCTCGTGGACCATATCGGGCGGAGATGGGCGGCTGTTGCGTGATTGGGACCCGCAGTGGATGGATCGTACGGCTGGTGTCGCTAACTTCACGTGGTTTGGGATTTCTGGTTTGGAATCCTGAAAGCGATCATTCGATTTTTACCAAAACTTTTTTTCTTCTTCAAAGCTGATACGTGCTCTGCTAATTTATGATTAGAACCTAAGTAATATTTGAACAAATAGAGTGATGTTATATAGCCTAATCACGCTGGCAATTGATCAACAATATTATACTTCTTTCAAATTTCTCTGAACTTCGAAAGGCTTATCTTTCTAATCAGTGTTCTTACATTCTCTTTTTAGATACATGAAATTAACCAATACTATTTTCAACTAACCAAATTTATCATTTATTTTCACTGATGCAGTCATGTACAACAATGAAATCTCTTTTATTATTTGGATTTTGACATGGTTGGAAAATAAAAAAGGTTAACTCAATCATTCCGATTATTGCTTCATCATTTGGACCATTCCCTACTCTGCTCGCAAAGTTGTTGGTTTCTCTTAAGTGGGCCCAACTTCACTTGAACGGGGCCCATTCCCGACGCAAGCGGGTCCCAACACCATCACTTGAACGGCCCAGCTTAAGCCACCCAGCAATTGTTGCTGCCCCGTCCTGTTACAGCTTTAAACAAAAACAAAATATTGTTAATACACAGCAGGTGAGGTAGGGGAGTTTTGACTTTGCGAGCTCCTGGTGATGCTCTTTGTCCTCTCCCCCAAAGAATTGCGGCTCATGCATCTCTCCCAATGAACTCAACATCTTCACCTCTTCCTTTTCAGGAGAGAGCAAATTTGTATTGACTTGTTGATGGTTGTTGGTTGCATGGTAGGTCTTCACTAGTGAAGCACATCCATGACCAGTGTTAAAATGAAATATAATATTACTTAACTTGAACTTTTCGACAAAATGGTTAATTATGATTAACCAGTTGAAATCAATACGTTAATCGACTCCTGATTTCAAGAACTCTTTGAATCGATAATTAATTTGTCCATTTACTAAGTCAAAAACTGATGATAATAGCATCAAAAGATCACATGGAGTCAGGTCAAAAATGGCAGCTGCTATTGCTTGGGCGAAGCCAAAGGAGATGAAATTTCTGAGAGATATTCCCATGTGTTCTATCTGATGTAGCAATTATATTCATCTGCTTCCCTTTCGAAAAAAATCATCTATTCCTGTCACGAAATAAGAAAAGATGAAAAAAAATCTATTCCTGTTAGTGGTGAAAATTCTTTTGTGCATGAATTTCTATTCATTTCCGGCTGCCAGGAACTTGGAATTCTTGCTCATCCATGCGTGTCTACATATTCACTTGTGTTCCAAAAGCCAATTAATTTCTTGTAAAAAAACAAAGAGATCACCAATTAGTTACAAAGAAGATATATATGGTCATAATATATCATTGAGGTGGTTCAGTACTACAAACAGGGCAGCTAAATAAGGTCCAAACAAGTATGGCAACCAATCTCCTCATGTTCTACAAGGTCTAAATAAGTCGACGAGCTCAATGAGCTGGCCGATCGCGTCTTGTATAAGTGAAATTTTGATTAGCATATTGATAAGCTCTTGATTACGATATTTTTCTATTCAATGTCCGAACTTTTCCCTTTGTTCGATCGCTAGGCGTTTGTCATCTCAGTTTAGCTAATATTTAGACAATTGTACGTACTACATATCGGAAGGCGGAACAAAAATTATTACAAAGTTGTTTAAATATTTATAATGTATGCGTTTTCTAATGTTGTAGGCACCAGTTATGAACCAACTACATTTAAATAATCAAGCTACACGACGGTGATGCAGAAAGACGAATATTGATAGTTTATATTAACAAATATATCTTCCTTCTCTTAGGTTGGGATGGGGAGGCATGGGCGAGATTTGGACGGTAACGGTGGAAATCTCAAGTTGATATATATGACCAGCGTTTGCATGCAGAGTTTTAATTTTAATATAAGAGGAGGAGAGAGAGCAATGAGCGGTTTAGAATAGAGTGGCTTTTGGCTCAAGGAAAACGACGATACGAAAACATTCATTGTTGATTGTAATGCATTTGGTGGTAATCAATTGCAGGCCATTCCTTAGCAATTAGCAAGTCGTATGCATTCGCCTCATCCACCAGCTGCGTGGGTTTGCTTAAATTTATATGGAGAAGGCCCCAGTGTTTCCCATGGCAAACTTTTCATTTGTCCATATACGAGAAAAGATAGATGCTTGCAAGTTCCAATTATATGATACTCTTCTTTATATATATAGTGAAAGAAACAAGAAGGGCAGGCAAGTGCAGAAAAAATAATGATAGAAAAAAAAATAGAGCAGCATATATATAATATTTTATGTAGTGCTCCAGGGTTGTAATTAGGTGAAGAAAATAAAAACCTGATCTCAATATTGAGAGCAACCCTCTCCTATAGCTAACTCCAAATGAGTAACAACGATTGTATGAATTACAGATTAATTTAATTTAATCAGGACTAAATTTTATATTTGAAGAGCAATTTACAATCAATAATATTAATGAAATTCTATTCGATTATGATGAAATTACGTATTTAGAATATAAATAAAATTTTAATTGTACTCATGAGAAATCTAAGCTTAATTTTATTTAAATACTTTCAGAATTTAAAAATAAAAATTCACCGTGTGATTAAAAAAGAAGAGAAAATTATACAAGCAGCCAGGAAACTAAGGGGCCGCGAGAAAGCTGGTTAGGTTTTGGCCCATTATCATTTTTTTTAACAAGTAGGCCCATTATCATTCAGGTAAACACAATATAATGGTAAAGATCTTTAAAAAAAACTTAAGATAGCTAGGTTTTATTTTTTTTATTTTTGTAAGGCAACTTTTTGACATACACTCACCCAACATAGTTAGTGGAATATGAATGTTAGCAAGCTCCCTCATGAAGAAAATTGAACTTTTAAGACCTCTCGCAACAAATCCCTTTGTTCAATTTTTTGTTCAACTCAATTTCTTTGAATGATGGGAGCAGAAATAATAATAAGTTTGGACAAATAGTACATGGCCTTGTTTATTTTTATTTCAATTTCTGTTAAAATACAAGCCATGAGAAATTTTTAGTTGAAAGAAATTGACTCAGTTCCAAGTTCACAGAAGACTGAGAGTCGAACTTTGAACAAAATATAGCTTAGAACTAGTACGCATTGGCATCCATCAATTACAGAGCAGGATGGATATTTAATAAGTTTATATATCATAGCTAATGTCCATGTTCTCATAAGGAATTTTTTCCCGTCAAGTTGGTACTTATGTTTTTAACATCATTAAAAGCTTTTTTTTTTTCGGTGGAACTTCTGCAAACGGAGTAAGACATCGAACCAAACTCTATATAATCGAGATTTGAAATTGAACATATTACTTTGACTCATCAATTTTATTGCTACTGGGTTTTTTTTTTCAAGCTAAACGAAATCAATAGTTAAAATGCATTCACAGCTAGAGGAAGCTAAGTCCTAGAATTCATGTTTACTTATCACTTGTGTTTAACAGCTTTGAACTTCTGTTTCACCATAAACCTGGAAGGGAGGACCAAGGTTTATGGTCCCCCTACCCCCACCGCGTCTGCAAGGTGCACCGAAGGGGATTTGGATTCCATGGGCCACTTCCCTCCCATAAGTCATTTTCGTATCCTTTTTCTTATCTTCCTTTGTCTTCTCATCTTTCTTATTTTCATGGGGCACTTCTTGCTCGGCTCCTCCACATTTGAGGTGATGAGCAAAAGGATCTTCTTCACCACGGGCCCAGCAAATGGCAACCGGCGAATGGCACCAGCCATTGCTTCCAATGGCCGCTTCACTGAGAGCTCCTACGGGGGAGGCCTGCATGAGAACACCAACCGGTCGACCAGCTCCTACTTCATGATGGAAGACTTTATTTGATCTTCAATGGCGTCCAACAAATAATCCACTATATCCTCAATGCAATACCCTGATGATCTGTTTATGCTGTCCATTGCGGAGAAAACGATTCTCATGAATGCTTGGTCCACCAAGGACTCTGGGGCGGTTCCTTGCTGTCAATCATTTCTTGTCTGAGAAGATCTCTGTTCAGCGATGCCGCCGATTCCATGGAGTCAGGGAAGGCATGGATGATAGCTACCAAGCTATCATTGTTGGACGACTTTGCAATGGACCTCTCTAACCTCTCTACTGCATCCATAAGGGCATCTCTTAGCACTTTCTCTTCTGATCTGATCTGAGTTGGTTTGAGGGAGAGAAGAGGAAAGGGAAACGGGGAAGATGGAAGGAACTCGGTAGCACACTGGAAGGTAAAGTCAATGCGTTTTTTTTTTTCGTTATTATTATTATTATTATTATTATTATTATTATTATTTATTTTTATTTATTTTTATTTATTTTTATTTTTATTGTCTTCGCTTCCTTCCTTCGCGGAACTACTTGCTGTGACCATGTCATGGTCAAATCCAAGATGCATGTCCATTCTCTGGCAAGTAGACTCGTCGGACAACCTGATGAGCTGAGCGTATCGACTGCCGGAGGTTGATGTTCTGTTTATATGTATGCGTGAAATTAGAGTGGAAGATAGTGGACCTTCCTAGCAAATACTAATACGAATTTGATGTTTGCAAAGAGTGGTTTTTGTTCACAATCGCCTTGCGTCGCACTCAATCGGTGAAATTTTTTAGCAGCTGCTAAAGTGATCAGTTTTCCTTGCATGACATCAACATCCTAGGAAGTAACTTAATTCTTAAGATTATTTTATCAATCTTAAAATGATACAATTAATATTACATGTATTAATCTTGAAAGACCCTATTATGACACTGCATGGAGGCCTAAATACTCGTAAATGGGCATATGATTTTAGTTATTATATAGGCGGTTAATTTTTAGTAGATGAAAATCACCCGCTCATAAAAAATGAAATTTCTCTTAACCGGGTTATTACTAATTAAGATCTTATCATCTTAATGGCTGAAACAGGTACAATTATGATGTAACGAGTTTCAATTAACATGTGATTACAAATAAAAAAAGGGGGGGGGGGGGGGGGGGGGGGGGGGGGGG